>CANYCX011140500.1:0-10395 GCA_948193385.1 Breynia disticha f. nivosa | reverse complement strand
GTTATTTTATATTTGAATTATAAATGTTGAGCTTAAATTGTTGTTTCATTTAAAAGAAAAAAAAATATGGTCACAAAATCGTATTTATCGAAATGGTTTCAAAAAGGAAATTGGGCGTCACAAATAACCCATATAGCATCGTGACGTCGAAATAATAAACCGACTTAGGAATCTCTAGTGCTCTCCATTTCCCAACTGGGGCTTGATGTTCTGCCTTAATTTAGTGACAAGGAAGACATCTCACAATAAACTCAGTTATATCCCTCTTCATAGGTATCCACCAGTACAACTCTCTCATATCCCTGTACATCTTAGTACTGCCAGGATGAATAGATAACAGTGAAGAATGAGCCTCTGTCATCAAGTCATTCTTCAACTCAGTAATATCTAGAAAACACAGTCTATCCCGATGATACAATACACCATTATCGTCAAGACGGTGTAAAGTAGTTACCTTTCCTCGCTCAACTTTCTTCTTTATTTTCATCAGATGTCATCTTCTTTCTGTCGCTCAGCAATCAACTCTGACATCTAAGGTCGAACTCTAATGTTGGCTAACATCTGATCCTCAATCAAATCCAACTGTACTCGTAACTCTTACAAAGCAAATAGAGACTATGCTCTATAAGTAACTAAATCATCATCCCATTTTTCTTTCCTGCTCAAGGCATCAGCAACTACATTTATTTTTCAAGGATGGCATTCAACCGTGCAGCCATAATCTTTAAACAACTCAATCCAGTGCCTCTGTCGAAGGTTTAGCTTTTACTGTGTCATAACATACTAGAGACTCTTATGATCAGTAAATATCTGAAAAGTCTCCCTGTATAAGTAATGACGCCAAACCTTCAAAGCATGAATGATCGCAGCTAACTATAGATCATATGTTGGGTAGTTAGTCTCATGCGGTCTCAACTGTCGTGAAATATATGCAATAACTCTGCCATGCTGCATGAATACTCAACCTAACCCAGCTCTAGAAGCATCTATATAAAAAATAAATCCACCTCCCTAAGAAGGTAACATTAGAATTGGAGCTTCAACCAACCTCTTATTTAACTCACAGAAGCTTTCTTTGTACTTTTCCAAATGAACAGAGTATTATTTCTCAACAAAGATGTCATAGGTCTAGCTATCCTAGAAAAATCCTAGATAAATCTGCGATAATAACCAGCTAAACCCAAAAAACTCCGTACCTCATACACATTTTTAGGAGCTTCCCACTCCTAAACTGCTTTTATCTTGCTAGGATCTGGTTTCACTCCCTTTACTAAGATCACGTGTCCTAGAAAGATAATCTCAGACATCCAAAACTCGCACTTGTTGAACTTAGCATAAAACTTTTTTTCTTTCAGCACATCTAACAAAATACGGATGTGTCTATGATGCTCCTCCTTATCTATCAAATACACCAACACATCATCGATGAACACAACCACAAACTAATCTAAATAAGGCTAAAATACCTTATTCATTTGTGCCATAAACACCACAAGTGCATTCGTCAGCCTGAATGGCTTAACAGTGAACTCGAAATGCCTGTATCGAGTCCTAAATATTGTCTTCTCAATCGAGCTATCCTCAACTCTCAGCTTCCAATAACCCGACCTCAAGTCAATTTTAGAGAACACTGTAGCTCTCTATAGGTGATCAATCCAGTCATCTATCCATGGCAATAAATGCTTATTCTTTACTGTCACCTTGTTCAGCTGAAGATAGTCGATACACAATCGTATACTACCATCCTTTTTCTATACAAATAACACTGGTGCGCCTAAGGTGATACGCTAGGTCATATGAAACCTTTCTCTAATAACTCCTCCAGCTATCGTTTCAACTCTTGTAACAAAAAATCTGTCATCATGTAAAGTGAAATAGATACTAGAGTTGCACTCGGTATCGTCTCAATCCTAAAATCAACCTCTCGCTGTGGTGGCAATTCTGGCACGTTGTCAGGAAATACCTCAGGATACTCACGTACTATCTCCACATCACGAACCTCTAATTGAGGTTGATTCAAAACAATCACTGAAGCAAGATAGGCATCATAAGCCTCTTATATTAACCTTGCAACAATTATTGTTAAAATCAGGCAAGAAGGAACAGTCTTCCTTTCACCTGCTAACAATACTCATCTCTCACCATCAACCTCTATCACGACTTCTTTTGAATAACACTCGACCATAGCCTGATTCCTAGATAACAATCCATACCTAAAATAATGCCAAACTCTGCCATCCTCAAAACAATCAAATCGATGAAATAAGTCGACTCGCCAAACCTTAGCTCACAATGCAATAAAAGAGTACATAGAACCTGGATCAATCAGTATTGAAGTAATATGTAAAGATATAAATAGTACCAGTAATCACGTCTAGATCATCTGCTGCCTTATCTCTAGTCATAGCAAAAACTCGGGCCTGTGGGGCTGACCCTACTGGTGGTACTGCACCATTAGATCTATCTCCTCTACCTTAACCAACTGCTCCATCTCTGACAGTTGATCCTTCCCTAAAATTAGAACCAGAACCTCATCTTCCTGGACATCTACAGTACTAGTCAATACAGTAGTCCTGGCCTCACCAAGACTACTCTGTCTAGACACACCTCCTCCCTGAGTCTCCTACCTCTATGGACAGTCGTAGCTAAAATGGCCCAGCTAGCGACAAGTATAACAAAGTAAAGTAGTATCTCTGCCAGTGTAAGTACTTGTACCTTGACCCTGAGGAATAGGAGGCCTAGTGGAATAACCTCTACAACCTCCAACTCCTCTGCCAGGCTATTTATCCCCACTGCCACCTATCTCTCTAAGTGGCCTAAAATCTTTCTTGTTCTTTTTCTTCTTCTATTGAGAACCAGAACTACCTGAGACTCTATGTTGCTTTCCTTCAGATTTATCACCCTCTGCCTCTAACTCCTCAGCCCTGATAGCCGTCTCAAGTAACATCTCATATGTCAGAGTTTTCCTTACAATCTTATCATTAATAGCATACCTCAGACCCTGCTCAAATCTGTCTCTCCTCTTCCTGTCTGTATCCACATCCTCTAGAGCATAACAAGATGATCTGGTAAACTTTGCCTCTTACTCAACAACAGTCATTTCTTTCTATTTCAACTCCAAAAATTCAATCTTTTCTTCGTTTGGTAACGTGGAGGAGTGTATTTAATAGTAAATCTCCTTAGAAAATCATCCCAAGTCAACACTGGAGGATCTTTCTGACTATCTGGAATTGATTCCCACTAATTACAAGCTGCTTTCTCGAGAAGGTAAGTAGTGTACCTTAATTTTTGTTCTGGCGTACATCTCATATGCGTCAGAATCCTCTCCGTATGAGTGAGCCAATCATCAGCCTCAGCTGGATCAGTAGTGCCCTCAAATGTCTTTTCCCCTTACTTTCTTACTTTGGCAAAATTTTTAGCAATGTTCAGGTTTAACTAACTCCCTGAACCTCTAACCTAACCTTTCATCATCTTCTGCATCATCTCCCAGAATGAAGCATATGCAGGATCATACGGAGGTATGAGTATCGTAGGTTGTGTAGGCTGCTATGGAGGTACTGGGGATGAACCCTGTCCCTCAACTGAATCTCTAGACTCTAAAGTGTGATCAGGTGATATGTCGTCTGCAAGCACCATCTCTATAAAAATAACAAGTTCAAAAATGATTTTAGATTTTCAAATCACACAGAAATTGAAAATCATTGGCACAGTCCACAGAGAATTTAATCCCTGCTCTGATACCACTAAATGTGAGACTAAATTTTAAAATCCTTTCTCCTTGATAAATAATAATAATAAAAGAAATGATACAAAAATCAGATCTTAAAAATGAGGAGAGAGAAAATATACACACGCTTTTATATACAAAACCTCAGCCTAAAACATTTCATTTCTAAAATAAACATAAGAGGAAGCTGAAATAGTTTGAAAAAAACATTAAAACTCAAGTTTTTGCGTATATACAGAAATGTACAACATATGTACAAAATAAAAAAAATGAACTTCGAAGTTGAAACCCTAACGTAAAGCTCTGTATCTCTAATCACCTATGTCCATCAATAGTAGCTACCTATGATCTACAAATCATTTAAACAATCAAACAGTGGTGAGTATTAATATACTCAATAAGTAATCTTAGCTTCATTTAAGTAAAATGATGTACAGGGGAAAAAATATAAGTCAGCACGAGGACGTTCCTATCTATTTTCTCCCTATGGCATCCGATTATGTACGGAATTCTAACCACACAGGTTATTTACATCTATATCAGCAGACAACAACATTTAATACAATCACACAGGTCTAATCAACATCTACACAAGATAACACACAGCAAACACGAACCACACAAGTTCTATAATCCACACAAGATTGATCACACAGATCATATTCTTACAAAATAATCATCCACATAGGAACAATAATCACATAGATCTCATAGCATTATATGAATGCAAATCTATGCAATGTCAATATTAATGCAAATCCACACAGGATGACCCCAGGTTTTTATCCACCATAGCACACAACAGTGGAATTTCTCTATCGCACACAGCAGAAGATACCGCTGTACCACACAAGAGAGGTTCGAATTGCACACAGCTTAGTCCACGACAGCAAATAGCACGTCCTTTATCCACACAAGATATCATAACCACACAGGCATAGTGTCATACAGATGATTATGCAATACGTGAATGTATGAATGACATTCTTATCAAATCATAGTATAACTCACACAGAGCAGTTAGTACAAACATATTGTGTATCCACACAGGATCGTATAAAACATACCACACAGGTATACACTACCACACAGGTATAAAATATCAACCATATGTCAACAATTTATCAGTTGAGACATATAGCCATATAGTTATAAAACATATTATTACATTCAATTACAAAGATTCTTAATTTATTTACATACATTCTTGTTTGAAATAATCATACAAATGCATAAATACACTTATACGTAATCATAGATATACCTACCTCGAACTATGTGCAAAACTCGACAAGAACACTGCTACCTCAATATCACACCACTCGTCGTACAAATCCTCATGTATGAAATTAAGCCCAAGAATAATGTTAATTACCCATTTTTACATTGATTCAACCTTTAGAATCATCAAAATATAAGTATAAAACAAATGTCAACCATTTAGTAATTTTTCTCCATTACCAACTCTTCTTAATGTAACCAATTTATGTTTTCCAGCAACTATTCAGTTTCTAAGCATCAACTAATCCTAACCCAGCAATCTATCCTTCATTAACTCAAGATTTCTCAAAAATTCAAAAAATTTGAATTTGCTCAATCTTGTCCAAATCATGTGATTTTTGGTTTTTTGTTGATAGATTCATGAACTGCAACAAAAACCATCAAAACCATACCAAATACACCTACTTTTCACATCAATTTTAGTTTGAGCATGATTCAGGGATGAATCCACTGTAATTCCTGTGTTTGTAGGAAGATTTGATTTTTAGAAAGCCTCAAAAATATATTTGGAAGTTAAGACAACGTTTAAGAAGTGTTTAGAAGGTTTTTGAGTTAGTTTGAAATGTTTTCAGCCTTTCAATAAACTGTTCTGACTCCCATTAACGTACGTTAGTGTTCAAAATAACGTACATTAACCTGGAAATCAATCTGGACATTTTTAGATGAATAACGTATGTTATTCCTCACAATATCATAGGTTATTATTTCTGCAGTTTACTGCATTGTCAAATTTTCATCAGATTCTATCCGAATCGATTCCATTTTAATCTATTTTCTATATAGATCAATTCCAACATATTTGAGGGTGTTACTTTCTCTCTTTGTGTTTCAGTTCATTTGTAACACCCCGTAAAAATGATCATTTAATTGTTGGAAAGATGTCTATTTAAGTTGGCATAATGTGTAATATAAGTTATAAACATGTATATATAAGTATATATGTGTTGGGTGATTGAAAGAGAGCCAGGAATGAAAAGTAGAGTTGGAAATGTTGATTAACGTATGTTAGCTATGGACTAAACATATGTTATTCTTGTGAGAGGGTGAATAATGTATGTTTAGGGGAAGAATAACGTATGTTATTCTTCCCTGCTTTCCCATAATCTCATTTTTAGTAACGTACGTTAATTGTAAAATAAACATACATTATCGGGGGTCTGAACATGTCATTAAATGGGCAGAACACATCTTATTTCAGGGAAAACATTCTCAAACACTTCCAAACATCCTCTCAACTCCTAAAAACCAATCCAAGGCCTCTCAAACACCAAAAAAACCTACCTACTTGTGGATTGCAAGGGATTAACAATGAATCGATCATTCCAACCGAATTCCTTAACATTAGGGCTTTTGAGAGCAAAGAGGAAAGAGGTAAAATCATTGATTCTAAGTTGAAATGTGTAGGGAATTATGTGCATTTGGCAGGGTTTTGTTGGTTTTTCATAGTAGTTTATGAATCCATAAACATTTAACGAAAAAATGTTAGATTTCAGGAGATTGACCATTTTATGGTTATGGGAGAATTTTGGGATTTTGAGGACTTGGTTAGGTAAATGAGAAATTGAGTGTAGAATAATGTTTATAACATGAAATGTGTTACAATTTGTGTAGGACGCGAGAAATAGAACATTAATCTGGGATTTGTCTTGTATGGTTAAGTTTATGGTTAAGTTTATGTTCTAAAAGTTTCTTGGATGAATTGGAAACGGAAATAATTTAAATGAAATGCTTAAATTGCTTATGCTTTTATGTGGTTCCTTGGAATGAGTATGAATTCAGTAGAAAGATATATGTGAATTGTACCTTGCATGTTTTGAATGCAAAATTAATGGATTATGTGAAAAATGTGGTTTGTGTAAGAATAAGTAGGTTGTGTAAAGAGATGTATTATTTATATTGATGTTGGAATGAATGAATTACTAGTGGTGTTTATGAGTATGCATTCTTCTGAAAGTGTTGGATGATCATGAGCTTGAAGCTTATGATGAATTATGTATAGTATGTATGACTATGTAATTATGAATACTATGTTGATATAAGCTACGAAAGCTTGGTTTTTGGTATGGTACGTTGTGGTTTCCTTGCTATGAATTGTCATTTTATGGATGATATGGTGAATTATGTTTGTTTATCATGTTCATGTGGTGAATGTTCCTTTTTGGTTATATGATGAACTAATATGAGTTACATATGGGGTATGTTTGGTTTATGCCACGAGTTAGCCATATGAGCATGTTGGCTTGTTTTATGTTATGGTTGATTTGTGGAACATTCATGTGCATGGGTTGTTGAGAAAGTTTGAGATGAGATTGGAAATGCATGGAGTTGCATTCCCACATATCATTATTGTGTTGGCATGAGCATGTTGTATGCTCATGGATTGAGATGAAAAGGAACTTATGGCTCACTAGTGAAAAGCGGGCTTATAGCCCATATGTGCAAAGATGAGTGGAGTCTCTCTTCATGTAAAAAACAAGGGGTTTTTGCCCAATATGCACAAAGAGACCGAGTTGAGTCTCTCTCTTGATTTAATGGGTTTGTTCCCACAGTCGCAGAGATCGAGTGGAGTCTCTCTTGCAAAGTTTAAGGCTCCAGAGCACAACATATGTATGTGGAAATGCATTAGCATTGCATTAGCATTCATTATGAATACATGTTATTAGTTGCATAGAAAATTAATGTGTGTTGGTTATGATTTGAGATTTGACTTGTGATTGAGCAAATGTGTTTTTTATGAGTTATGTGGAATATGTACAATCTTGTATGGTTATGCATCGTTATGATTCGTGACCCGATGACTTATCCTTGGATGATTTGTGATCTTGTATGAGTTTCATGGATGTGTGTGTGTTATGGAACGTGTTGTATGGAAATAACGTAAGCTTGCATAGATAAGTGGAATGCGTATAATTTTGGTATGGTATATGTTAAACTGCGTGTTATTGGTGAGTTCACTTGTGAAAAGGGGGCTTATGACCCATATGTGTGAAGATGAGTGGAGTCTCTCTTCATATGAAAACAAGGGGTTTTTGCCCAATATGCGCAAAGAGATTGAGTTGAGTCTTTCTCTTAATTTAAGGGGTTTGTGCCCACACTCGCAGAGACCGACTGGAGTCTCTCTTGCAAAGTTTAAGTCTCTAGAGCACAACATATGTATGTTGAAATGCATTAGCATTGCATTAGCATTCATTATGCATACATGTTGTTAGTTGCATAGAAAATGAATGCGTATTGATTATGATGTAAGATTTGACTAGTGATTGAGCAAATGTGTTTTTAATGAGTTATATGGAATACGTACAATCTTGTATTATGCATCGTTGTGATTTGTGACCCGATGACTTATCCTTGGATGATTTGTGCTCTTGTATGAGTTTTTTTGGATGTGTGTGTATTATGGAACGAGTTGTATGGAAATAATATAAGCTTGCATGGATATGTGGAATGTGTATAATTTTGGTATGGTATATGTTGAGTTGCATGTTATTGGTGAGTTGATGTTGATAGAGAGGAACTAAACGTATGATTATCTAAGACATGTGTTTATTGCTTGATAAAAAATACGTATGTGTCATTGTGGTATAGGAATGATGATGAGTTGAGTGGTGTGGTGCATATGCTCTAACGGTAGTGTGATTAAGCTGTTGGAAACATGCATGATATGTTTTTGTTGCGGGTTGTGTTTGCTGAATATGAAATGGATTAATGCAAACTTAAGATGAATGATATGATATGTATGGTTGTAAATTTATGACAAGAGTTTGAATGTAAATGGAAAAGAAATGATGAATACATGAGGATTAAGTGTATGTTTCTGTTATACTTGGATTGATTAATTAAGGATGTTGTGTGTGGCTTAAAGATGTATAAAATGGTTGATTTAGAGGCAAATAAGGTTGGTTTGATATGCTTTGAGGTTGTGTGAATTACCGAAGTCTCGGACTTGTGTTAAAAGTGGAGCGAATGGTTCTATTGTCCATTAACATATGTTATACGTATAGATAACGTACGTTAATGGTGTATAACATACGTTACATATCATGTAACATACGTTATTCATTGCTGGAAAATGGAATAATGAACTGATGAATAACATACGTTAGTGGCTAGGCAAACATACGTTAATATGGTCCAGAAACCTAGTTTAGCCCGAATAGTGTACGAATGAATATCTAAAGAGAGGAAATGATCTAGGATGATTTCTAAGACATAAAATACATAAAAGAACTGTTTGTGGCATGGCTACGGGGAGCAATTACAGAACTTAGGCGCCTTGTGCTGCACACGTACACCCATGTTGGTCGAAGGTTCCCATGCACCCCAGCTTAATAACATTAGGGGGTCACTTACTGAGTATTTTTATATACTCACCTGTGTTTTTCTATAAATGTGTGCAGAGTGATAGGTATTAGTGACGGGATTACGTGATTGGCGAGGCTAAGCGGTGCGATACTGAAGGTCGAGCTCCTAATTGTGTTTTAGTGTATGATTGTATATTTATACATCCTTTAGTATTGATGAGAATTTCAAACATGACATGTTAAATGTTTTCCATTGCTTCTGCATTTCAGATGCTATTTTGATGTATGGGCAACATTGGTCTTTGTGAAATGATTTGTAAACTTTATTTCTTTTGTTTTTCTCTCATACAATTTGTTTAAAAAAATGGTGCGAAAATCATTATTTATTCAAAAATGAAGTTTTTAAAATTGGGGTTCACATCATTAATCAATTCTCAGCAAACAAGATCATTTAACCATTAAGCATGTAACATCCCAAAAAAATAAAATTATGAAAAATAAATGTTTAAACATCAATATATAAAGGTTGATCAAAGGTTGATATAAGGTAGATATGAAATAACTAAAGAAAATGAGAAAAATACTGGAAATGCAAAGTACACACAGTGGACAGTAAACTACGCGTCCTCGACACGACCACGCGTAGTCACCTTTCCACCACGCGTGGATTTCAGTTTTCTTAAAAAAAATATAGAACGAACACTCGAGAATCGCATAGAAACCTTCATTTAATAACCTTTATTCCCAGAGCAAAATAGAAGCAGGGAAGCTGAGGAAAAGAGAGATTTGAGCAAGGAAAGTGGTTTAGATTCTTATTTCTTGAAATCAATCATCCTAAGTGCAAAGGTAAGGATTGCCATAGTTGATTTCTAGTTGATGGTTTGCTATTTGCTGAATAGTATGAGATTAATGGATTATTTTAGTTGCTAGAATCGCTGAGTATGATGTAGAGGAATTGAATTTAATGTTAGGAATATATTAGGATACATTTATGATGCAAGATTGATGAAAAGAGATGAAAATCAAAGGATGAATTAGGGTTTGGTTGATGCTAGAATTTGTGAACCTTAATAATTCTATGTCTTG
>CANYCX011140499.1:0-15559 GCA_948193385.1 Breynia disticha f. nivosa | reverse complement strand
ATTAAACACTTGAGGTATCAAGGTTGAGGACCTTGATAGAATAACCTGGAAGTTTTGAGATTAGCATTCTAAATATCCCTAGTCACTTACTTTCATGGGATTGGAAATAAATTAAGACTAGAATGAGCTTTCTAGGTGATCATGTTCTACGGATCAAAAATATGTTGATATCTAAAAAATTTCATAGGTAGAATATGGGACATTATATTTGGAGGGCGATCACTATTTACAATGTCAAATATTTATCCTTAGACCTGAAATCACTTTGTCTTTTATTATGTTTTCTAGTGTAATTTGACATACGCCTAACATGACCATAAAAGGTTGACAAGTATGGTACGGTTGGGTATGTTATGGATTACAAGTAGAAGCATGAGTGAAGTAATTGACCCTTTCATGAAAATGTAAGAAGATATCATAGGCCGCTTGATAGGAAGATTGGGAAAAGTGTTGCTGCATCGGAATAGAATGATTAGGTCATTCAATTGAACTTATAAATCTTATCATACAGATCAAGAAAGTGTTTTTGCACTAAATAAGGATGTTTGGGACATACGTTATGCATATCATGATATCGGAGGTCAAAGGAAGAATTTGAATTGTAGTAGGCTTGTTGACACCGCACATCATCTATTTAATTTTGGATGGTCATAATGTCTTACTAGAGACCACCTATGATTTATGAATTAATAAATTAATTATCATTATTAAATAATCCTACAGATCGCATACGAACAAGAGAAAACTAAAAACGGTAATTTTGGAATTTTGCCTTAGGTCAAAATTTAGCTATTGGATCGGATCGAGCATTTGGGCCAATTTTGGTATTTGGGCCTAAAATGGATGAAAGCGCAAATTTGGAAACCCACACATGTTTTTAAGACAAAGATAAACTATATGGATATTGTGTCTTAAATTAAGACATGAGAGAGAGATTTATGAAGAAATAAAAGGAAAACATTATCTTATTTAAGATAAGATAAGATAAGATGAGATAAAAAAGGAGAATAAAATCTTCTAATTTTCCTCAACAAAAAGGCAAAACAGGGAGATATATTAGGATGATTTAATTTTAAACTAAAACTAATCATAATCCTAATCAAACTACAATTTTTGATTAAGGCTTTTAAAAAGAAAGAGTCTTATTTTAAAACCCTAATAAACCTAATATCTACATGTTGTCACCTCTCTCTCTCTCCCTCCATTTCCATGACTATTCTTCCAAGAATCAAAGTGGTGATTCTTTCATTATTTCTCCAAGGTAAAGTGACTTTGAGGGGCTGGTCATAAGCTTTAATCAACGTGGTGCACTCATATCCGCAAGTCTTTCATCCATTTGATGAGAAACTAAGGTGATTCTGCGATACTCTCATGTTAGTACACGTATTTGCTTGATCACGTTGAGTCCTTTAAAGGTGTCTTGAAGGTAGTCTCAGAGTCTTCCAAGGTTGTAGTTATGTTTTAGTGATCATACACAATCGGCTTTGTAAGGATACGAGGTAAAGATTCTTCTTTTACAGTAAAGATTTAATCTTTATGAACTAATTTTGATCTTTAGGGCATAAATGTTGTAAATCATGTTAATGGTGTGAATCTTGGCTGGTTTTCTTGAGTTTCTTGATGTTTTTTTTGCTGCCTTAGTTATTTAGAAGCCTAGAAAACCCAACAAAAACTTGACCAAAACTCAATCTAATCATTCCCACGAATCCAAATTATTATTGAACATGTTTATATAAGTTTTGCCCATTTTTTTTTGAAAATATAAGTTTTGCCCATTTAAATCAATCAGAAAGAAAGCTTTTACCAAATTGATTAACATGACAAAACTTTCATTCAAAACATAATGGATTTCAATTTCAATGACAAAAAAACCTAGTTTTATCAATTCTAATGAATCCATCATTAACAACCTTAATCAAAATATAGTTAATATCATTAACATTAACAAAACAACTAATTAACCAATCATGAAAAAACAATCTTTCATTCAAAGATTCAATTTTTTATTCTAAGTATAATTGGTTTAAAGGCAAACAAAGCACATAATTTTGTATGAGTTGGCTCTGATACCACAGTTGGAAATCATACATGTTTCTAATGCGTTATTTTATTCATAAATCAACAAAGTGGAATTCAAAACATACAAGAACATGATTTCACACAAGAATATTTCATGCAAACATTTAAACCTAGGTAATTCTAAGGTTAGCTGATTGCCTTCGAAGTATGCTTTACTGAAAACTCATAGAAACGCCAACCAAGAATATCTCAATGGATTCCTTTCTCTAAAATCTCATGCACATTCAAACATAATTTGATCCTGATAGGGTGCTAGCTCCCTTTTTAACTTCCTTGAATGATCAATGAAACTTGACAAAAGAGAGAATCAAATTCTTCCTTTTTCTTCGGTGTTGTTCACGTTCCTGACTTAAGAAGAGGAGAGTTTTCTTTCTCATATCTGATCAGAGTGGACGGCTATAGAGAGGAAGAGAGGGTGGTATGTACAGAGAAAAAAGGGAGATGGCTCACTATATATTAGGGTTAAAGTTTTTACTGACTCCCTTAGCCTTATATAGAATGTTTGTGTCTTAATTTCTCTTGAACTCTAAGCCTTTAATTTAATTAAGACTAATGAAAACAAACCTCTCCTTTTACATATCATGGCCATATGCCATCTTTCTTAGGCCTCATTGTATCCATTGATCATTCATACAAGCCTACACTATTTGTCTAATTAAACTATTTTAAATACATGTCCTTAGGAAATACCAAAAATGCTCTTTTTAGCAATCTGTTCACGTATGATCCCATAGATCCATTCAAACTTTGAAATTGGTAATAAAAATTCCTAAAGGTCATATATGCACTCTAGCAAGTCATATTAACAATACAAATCAAATGAAAATGTGGTTGACATTTATTCAACCTTAAGGAATCTTATATAGTTATTTATCCTCGAATATCAGAATTAAAAGAAGTTATAGGTTAGAGTCATCCTTGTAAACTAATTCTTTCCCTGATATTCTAATGACACTGAACATTCAGATAAATAATGAAACACATTATTTTATTTAGGTGTACCCACACACTTTTCAGTCTATTAATAAAGAGGCACGATGATATTCTCTCTCATTCTGAGATGGATAATACCTTCACTTATCTCATGTTCTCTAACATGAACTAGTGAATATCTGACATACCCATACTTGTCCCTTATTATGGGCATGTTAGGCATATATAAAAGTAGAAAGTGATTCATCTAGAGTTTTATAGAGATTTTAGGTTTGAGGAACTCCAACGTAAGACTTACATAATGAGAACCACTTCTAACTCAAAACCATGTAGAGTTCTCATTCTCGAATCTAATCCAAATACCATTTACCAGACATGTATCCTAATAAACACTCTTTCATACATATTTTGAGACTATAAATGTTATGATTTTGACATGTATTCTGAGTGTTTATCATTAAAAATAATTTATTTATCTTTTGTTTGATTAGGTAATATTACACGGTCATATTACGAAGGCATGGTCGCGCCAGTGTAATATTACACAGTCACTATTCATGACCGTGTAATTGGACGAAGTTGCGAATTTTTTGGTATTTTCAAGCTAGAAAACAAGAAAAAGGGAGTTTGAGTGATACACAGTCATTCTAGCCATATAACTCTTATATCTATCATTCTCTCATCATCATCCATCATTCCACCACCAATTTTAGAGAGGGAAACCCAATTTTTTGAAGGCAAGCAAAGAAGAAAAAGATTTAGGACGAAGAGCAGAGAAGAATAAGGAGCTGACGGGTCTTCTACAGTAGAATTATTGTGGTTTTTTCTGCAGTTAACCAGTTATTGTCTATCTTTTCTATTATTTTTCCATTAATATTAATCATGAACTAAATCTCTTAGAGTCTTAGGTTGAGATGAACCATTATTTGCTTAATTAGATTATGGATTTTTAGTTTTTATTGTTGAGCTGTTTGTTGACTGAGATTTAATTATGACTTATTTTTACCATTGCTAATTACTTGAATGCAAACTTATAGTTAACATATTGATTCATATAGGACTAATCGAGAGATCGAATATATGATAGATCACTCATAATTAAAAGGAGTTGAATGCAAATCTAGAGATAGATCGACATAGATCCTCTAGATTAAGGTCAAACTTAATAGAATAATTCACAAAATATTAATGCGGTGTTAATTAATTTAATTTAGAAAGAGATTGCAGGTTAAGTTAGTTAGTATTAACCAGTAATTGCCTCGAAAGAGGGATTAATATAATTTAAGAATTGCCACGTTCGAGTAAAAAACACAACAATAAATCTAATTCCATTTGATAGTAAATAAATTTGGGGATTCAAGTTCTAAGTGTTTCCTTTAGTAATTGGTTTAATCTCTTGTTTTTATTTTTTTAATTTAAATTGTTAGTTTAATTCTTAGTTTAAGCAGTTTTAATTATTTTTACTCTATTTGGTAGGCTAAATAATAGTTAATAGTGAGTAGGTTTAGTAATTTATCTCTGTGGGATTGACACGTGGGGCTTTTAAAGTCATTTATTGCACCAATAGGTACACTTGTCTTTTGGTAACGTAGGATAGACGACTATCAATTTTTTGGTGTCGTTGCTAAGGAAAGATATTAGTTAAACTAGACGTTATTAATTTAGTCATTTTTTATTTTTTGTTTTTTTGTTTGTTTGTTTTTTTGTTTTCAATTCTCTTTTGTTCTTGTTATTTTTATTGTTTTTACTTTTTTTGAGAACTGTGTTGGGTTGTGTTTTACTTCCTTGCAGGTAAAAGAAGAAGAATTGAATACAAGAATAGTAATGACAAAATAGAATCTGCAATTGCTGGCAAACCAAATTGTTATCAAAACCCAGTCTTCCAACTGATGACTATGTTAGATTACGTTAGGTCAAGCTTAAATGGAGTAGATTCTAGCATTGTTGTCCTACAGTAGCTGTAAATAATTTTGAGATCAAGCCAAACCTTATACAAATGTTGCCACAGAACGTTTAATTTGACGGGTTGTAGGATGAGGACCCGAACGCACACATAGCGAGCTTCCTTGAGATCTATGATCTGTTCAAAATGAATAGAGTAACTGATGATGTTATTAAGCTAAGGTTATTTCCATTTACAAATGAGGGGCAAAGCTAAGTTATGGCTACAGTCTCTTCCTAAATAGTCCATCACAACATGATATTTCTTCATTCATTCATCAAAATAGAGAATCGCTATATGACACGTGGGATTGATTCAAGGAAAATATTTCTGTAAAAAATTTTCTGTCGAGCGCCAGAGGTAATATGGGTGATAAGCCGAAGCCAGATCAGAGTTAAGCCAAGCGTCGGCTTCGCGGGATTTGAGGTAAGTGCACCAAATCACACTCCTTGGTATTTCTTGCATCTATGTGGTTAATTATGGTTGGCTAAATGTATATTGGTTACGAATGATAAGAAGATTGTGTGGTGTGAATGTAAAGTGCAAACGTAAAAAATGTTGCAATGTGTGCGAATTGTGTTTGATTCTTGCGCTAATGCTTGATTGCGATGTAAATTATGAAAATTATGTGTGATTGTGTTGTGATACAGTTGGATGCAACCTTGTAATAGTTATGTGCTATGGAAATGGCTTACTATTGATGATTTTATAGGAAATTCAGAATGAGTGCATATTGTCAGATATGATGTGATTTTTGGAAAAGTAAAGTTTATATGGAAATCATATGAATAATATGACTTGCATGATAATGTATTGAACGAAATGTGCCAAAATCTATTTTTGAGCATGTGTAGCGTATAAACATGATTTGTGATAAACTGAAGTTGTGGTTATTACCTGTAATATCCTTATGTTTGGGAAAATTCCATGGTAAGTAGTGTTTGAATGTTATAGAGTGAATTCCACATGTTATAACTATGGTTGACTTGGTGAAAACCTTGAGTTGATGGATTGGATTTCTTAAAAATGTGTTCATATTGAATGCTTGAATTAAGTGACGGTGAAAGCGATTATGAAATGATTAATGTGGGACATGCATGAACATGTGCTATTGTGAAATTGGGAATGAAATTGGAAATTCTTGATTTGTATTTGTTCATGTCATTATTGGCATTCGCATGAGCATGGTGCATGTTCATGATTTGTGGATAAAAAGGGGATTAGCCCAATGAAAAGAGATGAAATGGAAAGAAAGGAGCGAACACTCCATTCCTGTGAATGAAAAGAGGGATTAGCCTAATAAAATGAAAAGGGGTGAGAGTCCATGTTACTTGAAAAGAAAAAGGGGCGAGAGCGCATAATGTGTGAAAAGAAAAGGGGGATTAGCCCAGTGAAAGAAATAAGGAGAGAGCTCTCTTATTGTGAAAAGTGGAGGATTAGCCCAAGAAAAAAGAGAGAGATCTCTTGGATGAGAAGAGGGCGAGAGCTCTCGAGAATGAGAATGGTTATGAGACCTCAGGGCATGTTTCGTGTGGAAATGAATTAGCATTTCATTTGCATTTGCATTCATTGTGGTTATGAAATGATATGTGTGAAAATGAATGCTAGGTGTGAGTTAAAGGAATGTTTTTGGTATGGCCCTTATCGATTGATGAAAATGTCCTTATGGTTGTTATATTCATTGATGAATATATGTATATGAATGTAATGTGAGTTCTGGATTGTATGAATGGCATGGAATGAAATAATGTGGTTAGAATGGTATGTGATCATAAGTGTGTTTGATGCTGCGAATAAAAGAGATGAATAATATGATTGAATAAGAATGGTGATTAACGGTAAATTGAAATGAAGGATGCATGTTAATAGTTCGAAGATGTCTTATGAATGTAAATTTCTTGTCTTTTTAATTCATAAGAATTAGCAAGATGGAATGTAGTAATGGATTGCCTTATATGGCTCGTAGGAAACCTCGATATGGCTTGGATTATGAGAATGATAATGGAAATACTTAAGGATAAGAATAAGTTTAATGGAACGATAATAGGAATGGAATTAAGTGTTAAGAATTGACTAATAAAATGCTGGGTACTAAGTATAGATTTATGGCTATTGGTTAAATTGGTGTGAGCATGTATTGGATGAATGATTAGATTGATGAGTATTGTGTTAAGTTGCTGAAATCAACAGGAAGTAGGGGAGAACGATTTGTACAAACCGTTTCCCAAACCATTCCACTTTCAGAAACCTTTTGGAAGGGAAAAAAGGGATCCAGAACGGTTTGCATAAACCATTCTGTAAACAATTTCACTTCCAGAGACTTTTTGTAGAGACGAAATGGGTTCGGGAATGGTTTGTGCAAACCGTTTCACTCACATAAACTTTTAGAGAGGGGAAACAGGCTGGAGAACAAGTTACCTAAATCATTCCCCATACCATTCCCATTCACTCAACAGTAAGAGACAAGAATTTAAACAAAGGAATAATGAAATGAATTAATGGCTTGTGAGGCTCTTAAGTAAGGAACAAATAAGAATGAGGATTTCCTATCATGAATAACATACTAAGGCTTATTGAAAGTAGACAATGAATTAGGATAAATCCTTTTTCCTTAACACGAAAAACACCTAAAACACTTTACCAACGAGCACTTATGCATTAACTACCTTGGTAAGTGTTGTAGGTGTACTTACTGGGTATCTTTATACTTACATGCATGAGTATTTGTGTAATGTGTGCAGAGAGACGGATATTAGCAATGGGACTACGTTTTGGTGGTTCTGAGCAGTGTGATACTGAAAGAAGTTTGAGCTCCTTATTTTGATGGATTTTGATATTGTTATTCATCTATACAAACCTTAGTATAGGTGTGATTTACAAACATTTTATGTCAATCATTTTCTATAGCTTCTGTATTATTCTTCTTGTTTTGTAAACTACCAAATACTGGTCATTGTTTTAATGGGTTGAAAACTAATTTCTCGTTTTCTCTCTCATCTACTTCCTTGTTTTAAAAGGAAAAAAAAATGGTTGCCAAAATTCTAATTTATTCAAAAATGAGTTTTATAAATTTGGGTGTGACAATCGGGAGACAAAACCTAAAAAATGGAGGAATTATTGACAAAGTTCATGCAAGCCTCAGAGACAAGATTTACTCAATTAGAGAGTGCCACTAAAAATTAGTCAACTACCATACGCAATTTAGAGAATCAAATTGGAAAGTTGGCAAAACTAATATGAGAACGAGTACAAGATTCCTTACCGAGTTCCACTGAAGTCAACCCACGTGAACGGGTCAATGCAGTAATTGTTCAAGAGGTTGTTAATAATGAGCAAAAAGCCAGAGCACAGGAACCAAGTCAAGAAACTCCCAAGAAACCAGTATTGCTCAAAGAATATAAGTCGCATTCCCTACCCAAGTAGGCTTAAACAGTGGGATGAGATTGAGAAACCATAAGATAAATTGTCATTTGAATCACCTATTGTAAAATCTGTGGTGCAAGTACCGGATGAAGCAAAAATAAATTTGGATAATCTGGTAAGTGAGAGCAAGTTGGAAGATGCTAACAAGGAGAAATTAAAAGAAGACAGCTCTCACATTGTTTACAGTAAATTACCAAAAAAAATTTAGAGATTCAGGTAACTTTTATATTCCCTGTATTATTGATGATTTACCTATTGAGAAAGCTCTTGCAAATTTAGGCGCCGGAGTAAATTTAATGTCATATCCACCGTTTAAGCGCCTGAACTTTGGAGAGTTTGAGCCGACAAAACTGACACTACAGCTGGCAAACAGGTCAGTTATAAACTCACTTGGTATTATCAAGGACAAAACAGTTAAGGTTAGTGATTTTATTTACAAAACTGATTTTGTCATAATTGATATTCGTGAGGATGAGGAAGTACCTTGAATTATTGGTAGATCATTCTTGGCTATAGCAAGAGCACTTATTGATGTTAGTGACGGTAAGCTTATATTGAGAATGGCGAATAAAGAAAAAGTTCTGCATAATTCTAGTGTGAAAAGAGAGATTGTTGGGATTAATGAAAATTTTGTGTTTTAATGTTAACGCAGTCAAACTTGTAGTGCCAGATTTTTGTAGGATAATTATTACAAGAGAAAACCGCCATTATCAAATATGACAAAATAGGTTACAGGCCTAAAAAGGGTGACACCAACAGTAACTAATCAGAGTTACAAAGACCATGGGAGAGTCCGCAAAAAAGAGATAAAACCACCAAACATTGAGCTCTCGAAAAAGAATAGAATAGCACCAATTTGGTACGCAAGAGTAAATCAGGATCGAGGATGAACTAGACAGTAATCTGACCACGTCTAGATAATGACACAAAAGAAGCGCTTGTTGGGAGGCAACCCAACGTTCTAATTTTATGCATTTTATTTTCAGTTTTATTTTTATTTATTTCGTTTTTATTTTTGTTTATTTTTATTTTATTTTTAGCTTGTTTTAATTTCTTCATTATTTTTATTTTGGTATTTTCTTTTCTTTTCTTTTGTTTTTAGGAAAATCGTGTTCATTTACCTTGGACCGACGTGACGTCCGAACAAGAAGTCCACGAGCTTAAATTTTTGCGAATGAGATAAAACCAGGAAAGCCCACTTCTTGTTTCTTTACTTCTACCCATTTCTTATTCAATTGCATAAATAATGTTTAATTTTATTTTGTGCATTAAGGACAATGCACAGTTTAAGTGTGGATAGGGATAGCATTTTATTGACCATTTATTAAGGCATTAATTATGGGGCAAATTTTTTTATTTTTGAGTAAATTTATTGAATTTTGTTTGAGACATAATATATGCAGTTATTGTTTCATAAGTTGGATTAACATGAATAGTCAGAATATGCGAGCTAAAGTTAATACAGATGAATAAATTTGTTCAATTCCAAAAGTTTATTCACTAAGATCTAAACATATTACTGTAATTGAACAAATTATTGTTATTGCTAGTCGCAGCACAAAAAATTTTTAATCTTAGGAGCTCAAGTGAGATTGTATGGACCTCTCTTGGCTTAAGCAAGGTCGAGAATGTTATCTCTTGTGAATGCAGCAGCTTTAAATGGGAGTAGAGCTAACCTTCCTTATGGAACCATTCAAAGTTTGAGCTTAGGACATATATATTCTGATCTAATACATGGATTTGATAATTACTCCACTGTCTATGACATGAGCATTACTAAAAAAAGAAATGCAAAAATGAAAAAAAAGAGAGAAAAAGATGAAAAATTTGAATAAGCTTAGGAAAAAAAAACATTATAAGAATAAATTTAGCAGTCAAATTTTCAATGTATTGTCTGAAGTGTGTTGTAATTGGTAAAGTAAATGTTGAAGCTTAATGAATTAAATAAGATTTAATAACCCTTATAGGATATATTGAGGAATTGGTTAGATTTATTTTATTGTATTGGTTTGTAGTTTGTGTATAATGATTTGAATTGTTAGTTTGATAAATTGAGATGATTGTTGTATGTTGCGTGTTTCTTGTAGAGCTTGATAGATTTATTTTGAAATTGGAATACACCTCATGTTAGAGAGAGAAACTCAATTTTTTGAATGCAAGCGGTGAAGAACAAGATTTTCGACGAAGTGCAGAGAAGATTAAGGAGCAGACGGTCATCTACAGCAGAATCATTATGGTTTTTTTTTTGCAATTAACCAGTTATTGTCTATCTTTTCTGTTATTTTGCCATTAATCATCAACTAAATCTCTTGGACACTTAGGTTGAGATGAACCATGGTTTGTTTGATTAGGTTTTGGATTTTTAGTTTTTATTGTTGAGCTGTTTGTTGATTGAGATTTAATTATGACTTATTTTTGCCATTGTTGATTGCTTGAACGTGCTTGTAATTAACATATTGATTCGTATAGGGCTAATCGAGAGATCGAATATACGATAGATCACTCATAACTAAAAGGATTTGAATGCAAATCTAGAGATAGATCGACATAAATGCTTCGGATTAAGGTCAAACTTAATAGAGTAATTCATAGAATATTAATGCAGTGTTAATTAATTTAATTTAGAAAGAGATTTCAGGTTAAGTTAGTTAATATTAGACATTAAATACCTCGAGAAAGGGATTAATATAATTTAGGAATCACCATGGTCTAGTCACAAACACAACAATAAATCTAATTCCAATTGATAGTAAATAAATTTGGGGATTTGAGATCTAAGTGTTGCCTTTAGTAATTGATTTAATTTCTTTTTTTATTTTTGTTAATTTAAATTGTTAGTTTAATTATTGATTTAAGTAGTTTTAATTATTTTTACTCCATATGGTAGATAAATAATAGTTAATAGTGAGTATCTAGTAATTTATCTCTGTGGGATCGACACTTGGGGCTTTTAAAGCCATTTACTGCACTGAAAGGTACACTTTCCTTTTGGTAACATAGGGTAGACGGCCATTATATCCATGACTTCTAACTAGTACATTGTACCCTTGTCTTCTGTAGGATTGAACCCACAAAGTCAAAAAGAGAACACTAGTCTTAATTCATCTACTATTCCCATAGTAATGATCGAGTATTTAGAATGTAATCTTTTACTTTAAGGTCCTGTGTATATATGCCTCACAATGCCAGCTGAAGCATTGAGAAACACATTCATGGAAGTCCTATCATAATACGTATAGGAATAAACATGATAAAGCTAAAATGCCTTATTTTATTAATCATAATAGTACAATGCACTGCACTAGTGCTACATTAACATAAATTTGAATACAAATTTTGAGATTTAATCCAACTAGAATCGATCTATATGTGTTGTAGATAGGTTTGTATTTATCTCTTAAATTATTCTGCACTTTAAGACATAAAATGCTCTTAAAGTTGATTAACTCATACACAAACTCGTCTTTTTTTATCCCTTAATTAAGTAATTAACTAATACATAATAAAAACTTAATATGAGTTGGGAAAAATTATCATTTTTCTTGGGCCTCTATTGTGTCCAATACACATATGTTAAAGCCTCATATTTTGTTTGGTCCAATGACAATTATAAATTTATTAACTTCCTCATTTGCATATTTTAACGAAAACTAAAAATTTTCTAGAACAAACTTTAGTTCTGCATTCGGTACATGACTAACCCTTTAGGGAATTCATTCAAAACATCCAAGAAACACTACTACAACTACCTCACAAACTATAGAAATTTTCAAATATGACCAAATTGAACAAAATTGTTTACATATTTTTATTTTATATTATAAAAAATATATTTTATAAAACAAGATTGTTTACATATTTTCATTTTGATGATGAAAGTGAAATGGAAAGAGATAATGATTTGTGGGACGAGAAGAGAGACTTCGGTGAAGAGGGATTTGGGTTTGAGAGTGGGGTAGTGTGGTTGATGATTTTGGTTGTTGGAAGAAACATACAGGAAAGGGAGAGGGGATGGATTCAACTGTTGTAGTGGAGTTGTGAGGTTCTATACTAGAGTGGTAAAGGTGGGTCAAGTGTCAACAGTGGAGAAGGAAAAAACGGGGATGAATTCAGTTTCTGTTCATAGTTGAGTGGTATAGGTGGATTGACGGTAGAGAAGGAAAGAGAGAGATGGAGGAGAGAGAGAGATGTGATTGAGTGAAAAAGAAAAGGAGAGGCAGATTGAATAATGGGTCTGCCACAAACCACATACTTGATCGTAAGATGTGTAAAAAAAGAGTCAAAATGCTAAAACAAAAGTACAATAAGAAAAATAAACAAAAAAAATGATTTTTCTATAATAAAGAAATAAATATTGTATACCTTGTAATTTTCCCTATATTTTTCCTTAAATAGGTCCAAATATATGTCAAAAATAGAAATAACAAAATTACCTTTTCAAACCTAGTTTTTTCTGAGCAATCCTATAAGTCTATTGAATGTTGTTATTAGGTTCCTAAATGTCATTTATACACTTTAAAAAGTCATAATAACATTCCAAATTAAATGAATATGTGGTGACATATGTTTGACCGAATACAATCTTAAATAGTCCATTGCCCTAAATGTTAGAATTACCAGAAGGCATGGATCGAGTCATCCTTATGTATTCTAATTCCTTTCTTTATATTTGAGTGACACTGAACTCATTCAAATAAATGATGAAACTCATTATTTCACCTGGGTGTGGTCACACACATCTCAATTCACTGATCAAGTGGCATATGACATTTTCTCTCGCTTAGAGAATGGGTAATCCCTTCACTTCTATCAGCTCTCTAGCATAAACTAATACATACCTAGTCATACTCATACTTATCATCCTATTAAGGGAATGCTAGCCATATGTCAAAGCATACAATAGCCCATCTAGAGTTACATAGAGATTTCTAGTCAGAACTCTGATTTAAGACTTGCATATGAGAATCACTTATGACTCAAAACTATGTAGTGTTCTCATTGTGTGGATCTAATCCAAATATCATATCCTAGACATGTATTTGTGGCTTCTGACTAACATTCAATGTCCTTATGTTTCGTAGGACCAGACCCGCTAAGTTAAATAGAGCATGTTGTGTTAATTCAGTGACTAATCCCATAGCATTGACCAAGTAGAGATATTTAGAATGAAATCTCTCGCTTCAAAGGTCATATAGACATATGCCTCACGTATGCCAGCTTAAGCATTAAGATTCTCATTCAAGGAATTTTATCTATTTTTATGCACATATATAATAGAAAGACAGAATGAAGCGCATCAACTTTCAATGTAGTATATAAACAATGTTTAGAGGTAGGTCTGACACTAATACAACAACTATTCTAAACATAGTGCCGCCGAATAATTTAAATTTATTAAATTTGGGTTGCATTCAATTAGACTAAAAAGGACTAATTGGATTAGTTAAATTTTAGTTGATTAAACAAGATACTAAATAATTGCTTTTATAGTATTTGTTTTATTCGAATTTCAAACCTTAATATCACTAAAATTTAAAATTTTAATTATAACATTTTTGTTCTTTTAAAAACTTTAATTTAGTACTCATATTTTGTTAAAGCTACTAGTTTACCTTTTACACTTTTACAAAATCTCAAAACAAACAAAAATTTATTCAAAAATAACTAAAAACTGTCCTTAAATTGTTTTACAAAACTATATTATAGTCCTCCAAACTTTGAATAACAAAATCTAACCCAAAGCCACCACCCAATTGAACCATACTAACCATAAAGATCAAATAAAAAATAAACACATTCAACATCCAAACTAAAACCTAAAACGCAAACACATAACACCAAACCTCAGCATATAAGCAATATATTGAACCGATTCATTCAAATCTGAATCTACCTTCACCATTTTCCACCAAAAAACTCAACGAATCCAAACTACTTCATTAAAATTAAGCTAATGTCACTCTCAATACCCTTACACTCATAACCACTAACTTAGATTACGACTTGATTTATCCTTAAAATGAACAAAACCCTACAAGACCTATAAGGCATTGGTTGGATGTTCAAAGAAGGGAGGGAGGGAGTGGAAGGGAGGGTGTATATTTTAAAACATTTTCCTTGTTTAATAAATTTTGAAGGAGAGGAGACGTTAGAGAGAGTGTAAGTTTACTTCCTTTAACTCTTTTTTTTTAAAAAAAATTTGTAACCTCTCAATTTGGAGGTTTAATAAAGTTAAATAAATCTATATTATTTTTACTGCATGCATTTATAAATATGATATTACACTTCCCTCTCATTAAAACTTCCAAATAATGAAAATATACTCTATTTTTCATTACTTCCCTTAACTTTACTTCTCCTCCTTTAATTTACTTCACCTCTCTTCCCATCTTAAACATCCAAACAATGCCTAATGAAACTATAGTTTTGGGTTGCATCAAAGGAAAAAAAAAAGAAAAGAAATGATGAGAGTAAATGAAATGAAGAAGAAATTAGAAGGAAGGCCATTAGTTACTTTGACTTGAGAAAGAACTAGTCAAAATGGTGAGGGATTTGGCTTTGTTCAAGATCAATGAAAGGAAAACCTGCAGGTCGAGGAAGTGCATGTTAAAATGTAAAGTGAGTATGAACCCAAGGAAGAAAAGAGAAAAAATAAAAAGAAGGAAAAATGGTGACTAAATAAGCAAAAGAAGAAGAAAAAGGGAATTAAGGCTTTCAATTTACCTCTGAATTGAAAGGAGTTGGACTGGAGAGAAGGAAATGGCTCTAACAAGAGAGAGATTTAATGATGGAGTCAAAATGAGATAAGGGCAATGAGGGAGTTTTGACATGCGGAGGTTATGGTATATAGGTGTGGTGGGGTGTAAAAAAAATATAGAGCGAAAAAAGGTAGAGGTGTGGGAGGTGGTTGTTATTAGGGCTGCTCACGGGACTCGGAGATTTTCGACCCGACTCGAGGACTTGTCCCATTAGAACTGGAACCGGAAAAAATCCGTTGACTTTGACTTTTCCCGTCCCGTTTCGTCCCGTAATTTTTCTTATGGGACGGTTCTGGATCTTAAGTAATATCCATCCCGAGAACCGTCCCGTCCCGTCCCGTTCCGAAGAACCGAAACTAGAACCGAAAAAATAAATATTATTATTTAAAATTATAAAATAATATAAAATGTATATTAAAAAATT
>CANYCX011140337.1:0-12402 GCA_948193385.1 Breynia disticha f. nivosa | reverse complement strand
AGCTGTTATGTTAGACATTTGCATATTGTGTGTATTTTGGATTTGATCTATATAGTTATGTTTAATGTTAGATTTGTTGAGATGATTGTTGATGTTTAGTTGATTTTGGGTTGATATATATGTATATATATATATATATATATATATGAGTTCTGTTGTTGTTTCCTGAGATAGTATAGATTGAGGTGTATGATGATAATACTATATGTATGTGGATAGTGTTAATGTTGATGATGATTGATATATTTGATATGGCATGAGAAATGTATAAGTATGAAATGATATAAACAGTTTGATTACAGGTTGATTTCAGGTTGCAGTAGCTCAGCATGGGTCGTGCTTAAATGACATAAAGGCCGTGTTGAATGAACAGAGGTGTGTTGTATCAACACGAGATCATGCCCATATTAGTGTTGATTAACACAAGCCATGCTCATATGAACTACAGGCAACACGGGTCGTGCTCCCACACTGTTTTGCCCATGCTGCTCAATTGAAATTGCCATTTTTATGATAAATCATCCAATGATATTTTATTAATGAATAAAGGTGTGTAACTCAATTTAAAATCCATTTTTCTTGAATAATCAATATAATAAAAGAAATGATATAGAAATCAAATCTTAAAAACAAAGAGATAAAATATACACACTATTTATATAAAATCTCAGCCCAAACTGTTTCATTTTCAAAATCAAAACACAAATCGAAGCTGAAATGGTTTGAAAACAAATCAAATCCAAACTCGCGTGTATATACATATATGTACAACATATGTACAAAGAAAAAATAAAAAATGAACCCTAGAGTCGGACCTCTGACGTACAGCTCTCGTAACTATGATCACCACTATCTTTGTCCAGCAATAGCAGCTACCTACAATCTGCATGACAATGCTAATGAAAACCCACATAGGATGACCTCGGGTTGTTGTCCTCTATATCATACAGTTTTATAGCACACATCAAAGGATAGGCACACAGCCTGAGCACACGGCTCTGAGCGTATAGCTCATCAGACGGTATATAACTCGTCTATGGACGACACACAGCACGTCCGTAATCCACACAGAATATCCACACAGGAATCGTGTCACACAAATTCCTATGCAACACATGAATGTATGTTTGATATTCGTATCAATAACACACAACATTACTCACACAGAGTACATATGATAATCACACAGATTATATACCCAAATTACGCATAGCTCAATCACACAGAAAACACAAAGCATATCAACACAGGATCACATAAAACATAGCACACAGGTATAAACTATAAACACATAGCTTATATGATCATAATCCATAAAGGTAACAATATAATCATATAGTCTTCTTATTATAATTATAAGATCATTTAACTTAATGTTCTTTATAATCCATTTAATCACAAATTTTCTTAATTCATTTACATTCTTCCTTGTATGAAATAATCATATGAATGAAATTAGTAAGCGTAAGAACACTTACCTCGAATTACGTACTAATTCAAAAATATCAACATTGACTCAATCTCCGCTCAATCGTTGTATAGATTCTCCTGTACGAAATTAATCACATATATTTTGTTAACTATCCATATTCATATTGATTCTATACTTAGAATCATCAAAACACCATTCCAAACCTTAATCCATACATTCCAATTGCTCTCCTCTATGGACCAATCTTCCTAAATCCATCCATCTAATGATTTACATCTCCTAAATCATGTACATGGAGTTATTCAAGTTCCTTTCACTTAAATACATGTTTTTCGAGCATCATCTTTAGTTTAAACACATCCAACTATAATATCTCAAAAACATAAACCCTCATAAATGCTTATAAACCAACTAAACACACTTACCTTATTGACTTGGCATTCATTCTTGCAAGAATTGGAATTTCTTCTTGCTAAAATACTTCCTTCACTAAAAAATAAGGTTTCTTTCTTATTTCTCAATCTCTCTCTTATGTTTGCTCTGAAGCTTTGAATTGGTTCTTGAATGTTCTGTTGAATCGAGCAAACTTATATTTTTTTCCAAATTTCAGCCAACTACACTGGTGGATAGTGAACTACGCGTGGTCATGCCCACTGCACGTACTTCACTGCCCATCATGTGTTCTTGACTGTTTTTCAGCTTTCTCCTTTTTCTTGGTTAGTTTACTTCATCGTTATATCAACCTTTTATCAACCTTCATACACTTATGTTTAATCATTTATTTTTCTTATAATTTTTATTTTCATTAACCATTTCCATATAAATCAATTTTTAACAAATTCCAGGGTGTTACAAAAAGTGAGGATGTTTTAACTAAATAAGTATAGGATGTTTTAGCTAGTATAGCCAATGTTGCGCCGCATCTTCCAAGGAAAATGGGAAAGCTCTTAACTTTACCTGATCTTTATCAATTCTCTATGGTCGAAAGCTTTGGCAGACTATTGCTTCGAATGCTTATACGGATCTTCATCTGCCAAACCATGAAACTTAGGCAATGACTGAACTAGACCAGATCTAAGTTCAAAACCTACCTGTAGAGGCTGATACTAAATGCATAAGTGTTGTTGATTTACAGGTGGCTCAACTAACTCTCGTAGTGTGGGTTTAGCATTCCTCTATCGTGCTGGTGCTACAACTGTCACGCCTAAAATTTAAACATTTATTTTTCGAATAAATAGGAAATTTTGGCAACTTTTTTTTCTTTTAAAATAGTTTGTCAAGCCAAAATATAAATAAAGATGACAATCATGCATTCATCAAACCCAGGCCAATATTAGCGAAATGCAAACCAAATGTCAATATGTGGAAGCAATGATTTTTGGTTTAGAAAAATGCATGAGCCATTTTTCTATACTATCATGTGTATAGATTTACAAAATGCAAAAGTGTAAGGTCCAAAATACACTAGGAGACATGACCTCAGGAATGTATTGCACGTATAGTATCCACCAAAAATTCGAGTCCTGCAGGAACTAATCACCTCTCTGCATATCCACCACAATTAACAAAACATGTGAGTAAAATTAATTACTCAGTAAGCGCATTTTAACACACTTACCAAAGTAGTTAATGTAGAAGCACTCGTTTCTTATTAAGTTTTACGTACATTATATAATAGGGCAATCATCCCTATTTAATCCCTATTCGATCTGTCATTTATTTCTTCTTTGACACTGCTTATCTAACAGGAACGGTCTGAGGAAGAGCCTTGGTATCCCTTTCCCCAACCCGTTCTATTCTTTCTGTCCAATTTAGTAGAACCGAACGTCTTAGGGAATGGTTTGGCCCAAACTGTTCTTCAGCCCATTCTATTCTTCTGGATTGCTCTGAGAAATGAAAAAGCTTGGGGAACATCTTGCCTAGACCGTTATCCAACCCATTCCATCCTTCTGGAATGCTCTGAGGAATGAAATGGCTTGGGGAACAGACTGCCTAGCCCGTTCTCCAGCCCGTTCCTTTCTTCTAGAATCAAAACAACAGCAGCAACTTAACACAAGCAACAACCAAGCTATATCACTCAACTTGTTTATAGTACAACAATACTATTATAGCATCCAAGCAAGCAACCAAGTATACACGCATCACAAGTAAGTTAGAACCACCATGCCCGATTTAACTAATTAACAATCCATCCATCTACACATACCCATGTATAAATGCAACATAAGCAATTTCCAATTTACCAAATTCACTCGCACAACTCTCAACATATTACAACCCATCACATTAGCATTCAAGCCTCCATTCTATTTTCATGGCAAGCACAAACATAATACTCAATTCGCACACATAAGATTTGTAAGTAAAAATGAATGCATGGTGCAATGCGAATGCATTCGTATACACACGTATGCCCTTAGGGTCTTTCTTTTTCCTCGGCCCTAGACCAGCATCGGGAGTCCACTCAGAATCATCATTGGCCCAGCCGGCATCGACCTCCTGCTCGAAATATCCTCAGTCCCAAACCGACATCAGAAGTTCACCCAAAATCATCATCGAGCCCAGCCCAGAATATCGCGGCCACGTGTCACACACAATGCCCATGCAATCATCATGGCCAAACACATCAAATGCAATAACATACAACACGTATTACATTTCCATTTTTTTAAGCATTACTAGCAAGCCTTTCACATGAGTTCAAAGCCACATGTCATAGCTTCATTAATAGATCACAACTTCTCATGTTCAACATCAATCCAATTTATACACATAAATTCACATATATCCTCATGAAGCATACTCGTATAATTCAAGATCTCAAACAAAATCACACTAAGGTTTATCATAATCCAAGAATACAAACTCATAACATTCCCATCAAGTATACTAATTAAGAAGCCATACCATTCACATTAACATCAAACAAGCCTATTTAAGACACATGTTTGCTACCATCTTAACAAATGCACATTAATCGTGTATGTTTAACCATACAAATGCAAGACATATAATGGTCAGTGTAAATTTTACTTATCTCAAAATACCACAAAGTCGGCCCTCAGCTCAGCTCCGATTTGGATCTCGCAACTTCCCTCCTATAACATCATTATCATAAAAATATGTAAATAACCTATCTTACACATTGATTACATCATTTAGAACTTTAATTAGGGAAAACTCCTAATTAGTTTCTTAATCACAAAACTAAAATCCAATATTACCGTACGTTTTTCGTATTAACTCACAAAACACATCCACATTGCTCACATTATACTCAATAACCACAAATCCCACTAAATCTTACAATCTTACACTCACTAAACATAAATCCCTAATTCCAACACAACCCATCTCCTCCTCTTCTCTCCATTTCACTAAGAACGATTTAGAAACTCACACATTCCATATTCCTACACAAATCCCACACAACCCATACTAAAAAACTCATTAATCTCAGCTAAGATGGAGAACTTACATTGCTTCAAATTGCCTTAACTTAAGAATCCTTCCAATGGTTTATCCCTGTGCGAAATCTATGGAAATCTAAGAATGAGCAGTCAGTATTTGTGTTTGAAAGGGTCTAGGAATGTTCCTCTAGGGTTTGGAGAAGTTTTTGTTGGCTAGGGTTATGAAATGATATTCCTCTCCTTCACTCTTCTCAAATATGCTTCTATTTTAAATTCCCGCAAGAGGGGAACGACTTTGCTAACGACCTACCCATACTGTTCGAATTTCTGTTCTCCCTTTCTGGCAACACTACTTGGATTCGTTCTCAGTATTCAGAACGGTTTGGGGAACGGTATACACTGCCTGTTCTCCAATCTGTTCTATCTTACTATTTTTGTATTTTTTCTAAGCTTTTGGTTATATTTTTTGGGGTGTGACAACTCTCCCCTTAGGAAATGTTTGTCCCCAAAATTTGTATAAGCTAAGTTCTTTTCCATATCAACTCTAACATCCAACTCAAAATACTTAATCATTAAAATAACCATAAGGATTTAAATCATACCTCAGTCTCGTTAAGCCTCTTGCACCTCTGGAAAGAGATGCCGATACCGCTCTCTCATGTCACTCTCTACCTCCTAGGTAGCCTCCTTAGGCGAGTGAAAACTCCACTTCACCTTTACCATCGGAATCTCTTAATTTCTTAGCTGTCAAATCTGTCGATCCAATATCATGACTGACTCCTCCTCATAAGTCAGATCCTCTGCAATCTCTAACTCTGGTGCTCTAAGCACATAACTGGGGTCTAACCCACACCTCCTCAACATAGACACATGAAATACATTATGGAGTTGGGAAAACTCCTCTAGCAACTAGAGTCTATAGGCAAGTGGTCCAACTCTCTCTATAATCTTGTATGGACCCACATACCTCGGACTGAGCTTTCCTCTCTACCTAAATTAGATCACGCCTTTCCACGACAAAACTCAAAGGAAAACCCTGTCTCTAACCTCATACTCTATCTTCCAATGATGTCGATCAAAGTAGTTTTTCTATTTGTCCTAGGCTACCTGCATACATCTCTTAACTACATTCACCTTCTCAAGGGTTTACTAAACTAGCTATGGTCCTTCAATCTATCATAGTCCCTCGACATCCTAATAGGCTGGACTTCGGCACTACCTCCCATATAAGGCTTCATAAGGTACCATACCAATGCTCGAGTGGTAACTGTTATTGTAGGCGAACTCTATCAGTGGTAAGTAATCATCCCTGTTACCCACAAATTTAGCACACAAGCCCTCATCATGTCCTCTACCATCTAAATGGTCCTCTCATATTGACTGTCACTTTGAGGATGGAATGCAGTACTGAATCTCAACCTGTACCCATCGCGTCCTGCAAACTCTGCCAGAACTTCACTGTGAATCGTGGATCTCGGTCCAATACTATCGATATTGGAACACTTTGTAGGCTTACTATCTATGTAACATACAAGTTTACCAGTTTGTCAAGTGTGTCATCCTGTTTGATAGCTAGGAAGTGAGCCGATTTCGTCAACTTGTCCATTATGACCCAAACTACATCGTGACATCTAAACGTCCCTGGTAATCCCACAATGAAGTCCAGAATGATCTTCTCCCATTTCCACTCTAGAATCTTTAGCAGTCTTACCTTCCTGGCTAGAGCTTGATGTTCTGCCTTGATTTACTAACAAAGCAAACATCTAGCCACAAACTCTGCGATCTCTCTCTTCATATTGACCCACCAATACGTATCACGCATATCTTAATACATCTTTGTGCTACCAGGATGTACCAAGTAAGGTGAAGAGGTGCCTCAACCATCAGACTCTCTTTTAACTCTGCTATATCCAGCACACACAATCAGCCCCCATAATACAACACTCCGTCATCATCCAGTCGATGTGGTGTAGTCATTTTCCCTTTCTTTACTTTCTTCTTGATTCTCATCAAGTGATCATCCTCCTTCTGCCACTCTGCTATTAATTCTCTGATACAGTTAGCTAACATCTGACCCTCAATTAAGTTCTGCTGTACTCTGAGCTCCCGTAATGCGAATAAAGACTCTGCCCGATAAGTAACAGAATTCGTATCCTCTCTCCTTTTCCTACTCAAAGCGTCAGCGACCACATTTGTTTTTCATAAAATCCCAAATTTTGCACCCATTTTTTCTTTTAAATAACAACTTGAATAAATCAAGAGAATGCATATATATATATATATATATATCAAAAGTAGCACATGCATTTCCTTAAACCAACCCCAATACAAAATGAATATCAAAGTATTCGGAAGCGTATGGCTTTAGGTTTAAAAGAATGCAAGTGCTAAAAGCCTATACTAACATGTGTATGGCTATACAAAATGCAAAAGTATAAATCTCCAAAATCTCTAGGACCCGACCTATCAACAAAGTATCATACACTCGAGCTCTGCCCAAAAGTATGTCCCAGCACCAGCTACTGTTGATCTGCACACATTCAGCAAACACAGGTGAGTATTTTAAATACTCAGTAAACAATCCCTAAGTGTTATTAACATGCTGGGGTGTAGGGGAGTCTACGACCTCCACTGCCTATCCTCCACCTATATATAATCTATTAAGTTCAATCATAGATACACAAATTAAGCAAGGTTAACATGTCACATACAAGCTTAGGAAGTGTTTTATGTGTTAAGGAAACTTCCCGAATCATTAGGATACTTTAGATATGCATTGGTATATTTATTTAGGTCAAAATTAGGTTTTTTGGGCAAAATAACGTAGGTTTATACCCTAGGTAACGTACTTTATTCTTCCCCTGATCTGCAATATGAATAACGTATGCTAAGATGTGATTAACGTATGTTTCATTCATTAACATACGTTATTTCTTCAAATAACGTATGTTATATGCCATCAGATACATTCTGTTCGAATTTCTAAGTCTTCCCTCATACATACACTTATCATTTCACACTTAGCATACCAAACAACCATCAAGGCATTCACACAATTCTATTATACATCCAAATCATGAACATCCATACCATCCACCAAACATCATTCCATAAAACATGCTTAAACACAACACATCATCAACTTTCATTCCTTCACATACTCAACATTCCACAGATATCACATCATTCATTTTCACACATTAAGGTATTCAATTTCATATTCACAATTTCGCTAATTCAATTTCCATAAGCATATATATTCATTCATACCATTATCATTCCAAAGTTCTGGCATAAAAATCAATACTAAGTGATGAATGAATGCACTTATGAGAATGCTAATGCAACCACACCATGCATGCTCCAGAGTCTCAACACTTCGCAGGAGAGAGACTTCACTCGATCTCCGCAACTTTCATATAGGAGAGACTTCACTCATCCTTGCGCATATTGGGCCAAACCCCTTGTTTTCATACAAGGTGAGACTTCACTCATCCTTGCGCATTTTTGGGCCAAACCCCTTATTTCTTGTAAAGAGAGACTTCACTCATCTTTACGCACTTTTGGGACAAACCCCTCTTATATCAAGCCTTTCATGTAATGATGCTCACACATTGCCACATGGATTGAAATGAATGCAATGCAATCCATCTCACAAATGCCTTTAGCCATTCACACATAAATCGCCAATGAGCATCTTGCATAAATGATGCAACTCAAACCTCAAATCATATATCAACATTCCAAACATTACATTACACAGTTCATACATTCACAAGACATTCCAAGCAAGCCAACAACACTCATACAATCAATTTGCAAACACCTCATCTCATTAGTACGCAATCCTACACATAACATACCCACATACATTCCTCAAATACAATCTCATTCCAATTTACACAGGAATAAATATGCATACATTAAACAATCATTCATAAGTAAAGCACACCAATGTAAGTGGCAAAAGCACTTACCTCGGTCTTCGAGGTTCAATTCGTCGCCCGATTCCCGAGTCGGATTCCGAATGTCGTTACCTACACACATATAATCAAATTTTTTATCATTTAACACACAATGTACTTTATTTCAACCTCCCATACAGATTTCGACCCATAATCCTAAAACTTTCCTAAAACCCTAATCTCTTAAATCTCACTATATTGTATGTTTTAGGGTTAAAGGCTTATAGAATCATGAACTACATTGAAAACCTATCAAAACCCTACCAAATGTATCTATTTTCCATCACATTTTAGCTCAGGATTGAGGATTTATCTTGTTTTCCGTCACTTGAAAACCTAGAGGGAGGAAGACTCAATTTGAGGATGATTTTGTTGTTAATCGAGTGAAAATCCGCTACTCTTTGGTAGGTTTGATGGTTGGAAGGTTGTGGAATGATGGTTTAGAAGTTAGGAGAGTGTTTTGGTTGTTAGGAGGGAGTTATGACCCGTTTTAAGTGTGTTTCGGACATTTAATGACATGTCCAGAGTCCTGATAACGTATGTTTATTGTCCAAATTAATGTACGTTAGTAAAATGCAGAATTTGGGCTGCCAGAATGAATAACGTACGTTATTCAATGGAATAACATATGTTATTCCACACTAGTCTGCAACATATAGCCATTTTCTACCTCTTTCCACTCCGAACATACCCATATGCTTCCATACACTTAGCCCTAACATAATCCTAACTTAATCCATATTAAACAGTCATTTTTTGGGTGTTACACCCTCAATCAAGTTCTGTTGTACTCTGAGCTCCTGTAATGCGAATAAAGACCTGCCCGATAAGTGACAGAATCCTCATCCTCTCTCCCTTTCCTACTCATCCTCTCTCCCATGCCTACTCAAAGCGTTAGTGACCACATTCACCTTCCCTGGGTGATAATTAATAGTACAGTCAAAATCCTTAAGTAGCTTTATCCATCGTCTCTGTCTCAAGTTCAGCTCTCACTGAGTAGTGATATACGTGAGACTCTTGTGGTCGGTGAAAATCTAGAAAGTCTTACCGTACAAGTAATGCCTCCAAACTTTCAAAGCGTGGGTGATCGCTGCCAACTCCAGTCGTGGGTAGGATAATTAGCCTTGTGCGATATAAGTTATCACGAGGTATAAGCAATCACCAGTCCATTCTACATCAACACTCACCCAAACCTGCACCAGACGCATCTGTATACACAACAAATCTGCCTCTCTGGGTCGGTAACATTAGAACGGGAGCCTCTACCAATCTCTTCTTCAACTCCTCAAAACTCTTTTGGCATCGCTCATTCCCGATGAGCGGAACATTCTTCTTAATTAAAGTTGTCATTGATTGTGCCAACTTCGAAAAGTCCTCGACAAACCTCCTATGATACCCGGCCAAACCTAAGAAACTCTGCTTTTTTGTCACATTCCTAAGAGCTTTCCATTCTTGGACCGCCTTAATCTTGCTCAAATCTGACTTAACACCTTCTGCCAAAATCACGTGGCCTAGGAAGACAACCTTTGACATCTAGAACTCAAACTCACTGAACTTGGCGTACAACTCTTTTTCCTTTAACAATTCCAACACTACCCTGAGGAGCCCCTCGTGTTCTGTTCTATCTCTTAAATACACCAGTACGTCATCAATAAATACAACGACAAACTGATACAGATAAGGCTGAAATAATTTGTTCATCAATGCCATAAAGGCTGCCAGTGCGTTGGTTAACTCGAATGGCATGACAGTGAATTCAAAGTGGTCATACTGAGTTCTGAATGCTATCTTCGGTATCAAACTCTCCTCTACCCTCAGCTGCCAATAACCCGACCCCAAGTCAATCTTGGAGAACACTGTTACCCCCTTCAGCTGATCAATCAAATCATCAATCTGTGGCAACAGATACTTATTCTTCACTATAACCTTATTCAGCTGGCGGGAGTCAATGCACAGTCGCATACTCCCATCCTTCTTTTTCACAAATAGTACTGGTGCGCCCCACAGTGACAGGCTCGGCCGAATAAAACCCTTTTCTAAAAGTTCCTCCAACTGCTTCTTTAATTCCTGCAGCTCTACGGCTGTCATTCGGTAAGGTGCCACTGACACTGGCGCTGCTCCCAGTATTGTCTCAATCTCAAAGTCCACTTCTTGCTGGGGTGACAATCCCAACAACTCCTCAGGAAACACTTCGGGGAATTCCCTCACTACCTCTACATCCTTCACCTTTATCTTCTCCTTGTTCAAGTCAATAACACAGGCAAAAAAGACTTCACATACATTCTAGATTAACTGTGCCGCCATCGCTGCTGAAACTAAGCAAGAAGGTATAACCTTGCGCTCACCTACTAATAATACTTTTCTTTCCCCTTCGGCCTCCACTATGACTTCCTTTGCATAGCAGTCCACTACTGCCCTGTTCCTAAATAACCAATCCATACCTAGAATAATCTCGAACTCTGCCATTTGTAAGACTATCAAGTTTGTCACATACTCTAATTCATCAATCTTCAAATCACACTTTTTCAACACCTTCCTCACCATCACTATCCCTCCAGCTGGCATCAACACTGCAATCACATAGTCTAAAGGCTCTACGCTGCCTCTAACTTGCCCATTCCTGACTCACTAACAAAGGAACAAGTAGAACTCAGATCAATCAGTACTAACACATCATGTGAAAAGAGAGAAACCGTACTGGTGATAACATTCAAATTAGTTTTCGCCTCATCCCATGTAATAACATAGACACGAGCCTAAGGTGCTGCTACAGACTAAGAAATAACTCCTCCTCTGGAGGTGGCACTTATTGTACGTCCACCTCTTCCTCAGCCTCCACTGGTCGTGGTAGCTGGCCTATTATCTCCTATGCTACTCTGTCAGGAGACACCTTCTCCCTGTGATATCTAGACGCTCCAAGGAAAAATGACCCGACTATTAGCAATTGTAATAGAGGGATTGAGTATTTACTCTCGTATAAGTGCCTAAACTCTGGCACTAAGAAGTAGGAGGTTTATAGGAATGACCCCTCCCACTCCCTGCTCTTCCTCGTCCATTCCCTACTCCTTTGGAGTGTTTGCTACCCCCGCCTGTACTGCTAGATGCTCTGGAGTTAGTCTTCTGGCGTCCCCTTGCTGAGCTAAAACTACCAGAGACTTTTTGCCTCTTACCCTCTATGTGGCAAATTTGGCCAGTACCTCCTCTGCCCTAATGGCAGTCTCGAGCAAACTCTGGTAGTTGGGTGGCTTCATTACTATCTGGGTGCAGATGTTAAACCGTAGCCCTTATTCAAATCGATCCCTCCATTGTTGGTCAGTAGTAACATCCTCCGGTGCATAACGGGATAGCCTGGTGAACTTGACCGGGTTCTAGCAAGCGTACTAGATCGGTGTAGTTTTACCACGGAAGTATACCCTCAAGGATCGAATCTTACAGGGAACGGTGTGTTTAAATTGATTTGGTGCAATTAAATGAATGCAGAAAATAATGAACATGAATAATTGTGGAGTTTTTAGACAATTGATATATCATGCAAATGAAATTTAAAGTTTAAAACAATAGATAACGATGTCGGGTTTTCCTAGACTTCAGTAGC
>CANYCX011140086.1:0-12931 GCA_948193385.1 Breynia disticha f. nivosa | reverse complement strand
AATCATCATTTCTCTAATGATTGTAACAATCATCTCACCAATCACTTATCAATCATTACACTATAATTAATTATATAATATCATACAATCATCATTAATTAATCATTCTTCTAATAATTAAAATTCATAAATCATAAACCCATTAATATTAAAACATTAAATTGTGTTTCATTTAGCTGAGAAAATAATAATAATAATAATAATAATAATAAATAAATAAAAAAAATATTATGAAAAATATAATAATATTAAAAAAACGAAAATAAATTAAATAAAGTGTACATATTTTCTGTTAGTCGAAACGGTTGTTTCTACGAACAACCGTTCTAAGACCGGCATCATGTCGTCTTTGTCGTCTTTGAGTTTCTATTTGCATGTCGTCCGGTCCAGGGTGACGAAGAGAATCTGGTCTTGCTAGGACATCAGTTTAAGGATCCATTTGCGTTGCTATGAAAAAAGAGTCGAAAGACTGACGAGGCGCAAGTGGTCCTTCATTTTGAAAATTTCCAAGTGATGAAGATGTCCATAAATTAGAAGATTGAGACCGTTGTGTGAATGGACCGGTAGCAGAGTGAAACAGAGTGTTGTAAAAATCGACAGATTGCCGGTGAGATGGCCCTGCTTCGTAGTCATACGAGGTGGGACCGTGTGGTGGTGGACTGGGGACATAACATCCTTCAAACATTAAACTTTGTGAAGGACTGGCTGCATACGTTGAGGTTGAAGGACTCACCCCCACATGGGTAGTAGGCATAGGAGGTAGAACTGCTTCAATATTAGAAGATGCAATTAGGAGGGTGATATCACGTTTCCTACCCCGACATCGCTCTGGCTGAACAGGTGGAGGATCCAGATAAACATTATGATAAGAATGATCACTGGTAGATCAGTTGTCGTACGTCGGTATTCCCCAGTTGCTCTTTGGCTGCTTATTGCGACCCTATTTATGGCGTCAATGTTCGTCGCTCTTACCATGTGTTCCGTAGCATCCGCCTACCATGACAGGAAAAAAACATTAGGACATTGGAAAATTCTATGAATAATTCATAGTTTGTTAAAGCAATTAAAAGTGTACTTATCGACGTCCTTATCGAGGCCCCTTGGATTCCAATCCAATGCCTTGTGATCCTACGATACCATTGCATATACTGACTGTTGTAATACATCGTAGGAGATCCAGTTGGAGCACGTTGAACATACTGTCTTCGTTGATTCCATAATTCTATCCATCTGGAATGACGCTCAGCCCAATTGGTTCCACGACTTCGTAAGTCTGTGAAATGAAAGCGTTGAACAAAATTTGTTCTTACGAAATACTTGAATCTTTCAATGTTTAAAATTTTTCGTAATTTTTTCAAAATAATATGCCTAAACTCTTACAAGAAAATGTAAATTTAACAAAAGAAAGCTACTTAAATTTGCAAACCTTGTTCTTCATCCGTAGAAACTTCAGGAGGAAAATTGGCCTGCTTAATTTTGATGATAACTGTGCAAAATGAAGAGCCTTGCATGTGTTTTTAAAGGAGAATGCAAGGAATCTTGCATTATTAAGTGTGAATGGACGTGAGTGGTGGTGTGGGAGCGTAGATGAAAGAATAGTTGCAGCCTTGTTTGTATTATTAAGTGTGAATGGACGTGGGTGGTGGTGTAGGAGGGTAGATGAAAGAGTAGTTGTAGCCTTGCAGCAAGGCTGCTACATCTCGTGAAGCACTGACAGCCCAACTTGGGTTGTCAGTAGAGCGTGAGATTCCGCCCTTTATACAGGCGGCATACGACGTATGTTGCTTGTATAGAGGGCAGCATATACTTAGACCGTATGCCGCTCCTCCTACCCGCAACATACATGTTTTGTCCGTATGCCACCCTTCATACAGGCAGCATACGTGATAAATATCGTATGCCACCCGTATGGAGGGCAGAATTGATAAAAATCACCCCTAACTGATAATATTTTTTTTCTATACATCAGTTGGGTAAATTGTCCGATAACGGGTGATATTCATCAAGGAATAACTTGAACAAGCTTGTGTGGAAGATAATGCCGGCTCCTAGGCAAAACCATGCATTTACGGAAATGCCTCGCTACCTACGAGAAGGCAATGACAAAGCCAATGCCCCCAGATGGCGTCCCTGGGGCCTTATCACCATTAGAGAAGGCAACGGGGACAGGGATCTTCGGGACTCCTTTGATCTTTGTTTCTGAAACTCCGAATCCAAACTCATCTTTGTCCTCGTTTCAATCAGCATTATCAATATTTTTTAATATATGTATATATATATATATATATATATAAAATAACAATAATAATAATAATAACATATATGTAATATAAATATATAATTAATATATATTAACGTGTATGTGTACGAGTATTATCCGTCGGGGATGGAGATTCTCCACGGGAATGGAGGGGATACCATCCTCGTCCCCAATTTTTCTAATCGGGAGAATTCTCATCCCCATCTCATATCCAATCAAATTGGGGATTCCCCAGTCAAAACAGGAACAAGGAACAGGTTCCCCGCGGATTCCAGGTTTAATTGTCATCTTTAATCTTCACGAAAAAGAAGACTGCAACAAATGAATTGCCATAATTTACGTGTCTTTCATCATATCCTAAAACAAAATAACCAAGCCATTAAATGTTATAGGACAGAAGAGTATATTTTTATTAAATTTTGCTTATGAATAAAATATTTACACAAATGTATAAAATTAGTGTTAGGATAATACACGACATTCTGTTGTATTAAACACATAGTGTACTAGTATTATACTAAGTAGAAGTCAATGATTATAATTATAAAATTTGATTTTGTATATAAGTGACATGCGACAAACTTATAATTTATACAAATATTTTTCAGTTGTAAGGATAAAATCAAACTATTTTTTAGGGGTGACAATTCTCAACACGACCTGTTTAATGGATCTGACACGAGTCGTATTCCGTAATTAAGCGGGTTTGGGTTGACATAAATGAGCTCGAGTCATAAACGGGTCAACCCGTTTATAACACGGCAAAAAAATAAGTTAAACAGGTTCAACTCGTTAAACCCGTTTATGACCCGTGTGATCCATTTGAAATAAAATAACTTAAATAGATCACTCTTTAATAATACAATTCATTTAATACTCATTTATAAAGTCTTAACAAAAATATTATCCATGTTAAATGTTAACTATTAATTATGTTGTATTTGTATATATGTTACTTTTATTTACAAAATGAATATTTATTGTTTTTATTGATATTATAATATTAATGTGTAGTTATTTGTATATTAAAAAAGGTTAGAGAGTTAAACGGGTTAATCGGGTCAAACAGATTAAGTAGGTTAATGGATTACACGTAACCTATTTATAATAAACAGGTCAACCAGTGTAACTCGTTTATTAAATGGGTCGAATTCGGATTGAGGTTAAAAGGGTTCAATTTATAAAAGGGTTGACCCGTTTAACTAGTTTAAAATTCAGGTCATAAATATGTTGACACGTTTAGACATGACCTGATGCAAATTGTCAGTCCTACTATTTTTGATAGTATGAGATCAATCATATCAAGAATAAGAATAGAATTAAACTATTTTTGATAGTACAAGATAAATCATATCAAATAAAAATAATATTATGTTTATTTTTAATATTATATATATTTCTATTAAATTTATTTATGAATAAAATATTTTTTTATAAATTTAATAAATTAATATTATCATAATATATGACATCCAGTCGTATTATGTGTATAAAATAACTGGCAATATACTACACTAGAAGTGACTTTATTATAACATGATTAGTTAGTATACTTTTATGTTGTCGTTTTATGTTAAATGAGTTATAATTTCATATTTTAAAATATTGATATGATTTCTTCAAGAATATCTTCCCTAGATGTTCCTAAATAAGTACAGCAATAAAGTAATTTAGATGAGAAACTTTAAGTAATGGTAATTTTGAAACAAAAAAGAGTGAAGGGAGTGTTTGATGAAAATGAAAAGGGTTGGTTGAGCAGCAGTAGAATTATTTGTTCCACTTGGAATTGAAACGTAGAGAGGGTGTTTTAACTTTTGACAATAATAAACGGCAAGATCCGAAATCCGATCCACCACCGTCATCACTTCCCACATTACGTCTTACTCATCTCACATTTCCCACGTTTCGCTTCCCAATGGATTCACAATCACAAACCTCCCGTTCACCAGCACCCCCTCCGCCTCCAAAACCTTCCACGTCTCACCTTCCACTCCCAACGCCGCCTTTTGCGGAGGCGCAATCCTCTACCGCCGCTTTCACTTTCGCGCGATTCACCGGTGCATTCGGCATCAAATTTCCCTCCTCCTCCACCGCAGACGACGGTGCTCAGGGCGGCGTATTGGAATCGTTCACTAAAGGAATCGTGGATTCTTCTAAAAGTGCCGTAAAAGCAGTGTCTGTAAAAGCAAGGCACATTGTTTCTCAGAATAAGCGAAGATACCAGGTAGTTTATAGATTATAAAAACCTTCAATAATTGTCTTTTTTTAATAATTTGATTTGGTGAAAATTAGTTGAATTAAGTGGATGATAATGGAAAGTGAAACAGGAAGGAGGATTTGATTTGGACATGACTTACATTACTGAGAATATCATTGCCATGGGATTTCCTGCTGGTGATTTAAGTTCCGGTCTTTTCGGGTTTTTTGAGGTATATTTATTTGAGTTTTGAATTGTGATATGGAGATTGTATGAGTTAATTGGACATTTGGATCAGGGATTTTATAGGAATCATATGGAAGAAGTTATCACCTTTTTCGAGAGCCATCATAAGGTAGTAATGTGTCTTGGTTTGAAATCGTAGTATGTGAGTATTGTGATAGAAAATATATTTATGTGATACCGAGATGCTGTATGCGCAGGGAAAATATAAAGTGTACAATCTTTGCTCGGAGAGGTTGTATGATGCATCTTTGTTTGAGGGGAAGGTATTGACCTTGACCTTGTCTTCAGTTTTATACTATTCTTATTATATTGATTATATTGAATGAAGTATAAGTTTCATTGTTAGAAACTAGTTTAAGTAATTTGATAATGCTGGTTGAAATGGATAACTATGGAATGTGAAATCTCTCTAAAGAATCGTATTGTATAATGTATCATGGATAATGGAATGCTTAATCTGAACATGTTCATATTTAATGATCATCTTGTTGGTCCATGGCTATTGTTTGATCTTAATATTGTCTGCTTCTTTGATTCCTTTTTGTGTATGATGAGCGTCTAACTGAAAATGCGAGGAGATAAGGATAAGCTTATAGATCTAGTTTTTGGTTCTTGCTTAAGTAATCATGTAAAAGGTTAAAACATCTACTTTTGGGCTTGCTGAGACTTTTTTCCCCCTTTTATGTTTGTGGAGAATTTGGTTTGATTTAAATGGGAATCTTCTGATGCTTATCACCAGGTAGCTTGCTTCCCATTTGATGACCATAATTGCCCTCCTATTCAATTAATATCATCATTTTGTCAAAGCGCACACTCGTGGTTGAAGGGAGATATAGAAAATGTGGTGGTTGTCCATTGTAAAGCAGGCATGGGCAGGACAGGTGTAATGATATGCGGCCTTCTTCTATTTCTTAAGGTAAAGTTATATAATTTCTTTAAGATTATGGTGATTGCGGAATTGTTAATTTAATTTTAACATTGCACATTTTTCTCTCGCCAGTTCTTCCCAACTGCTGATGAGGCAATTGATTACTTCAACCAGAAGAGATGTTTAGATGGAAAGGCTCTGGTTCTTCCGTCTCAGATTGTCAGTAAATTTCGTTAGTGAAATGCTTTCTATCCTCCAAAGTGTTTGGCTTGTGTCAATAGAAGTTTATATCTGTTAAATTAAGTAGAATGCTTATCATTTCGTTCTTTTACAGAGGTATGTCAAATATTTTGAGCGAATCTTAAGGCACTTCAATGGAGAGAATCAGCCAGGTCGAAGGTATAACTCTGGGTTGTCCCTCAAACTTTGTAAAATTGAACCATATCATTTTTACTTATGCCATGGTCATACAGGTGCATGCTTCGGGGATTTCGGCTTCACAAGTGTCCTTATTGGATACGACCATCAATAACCATTTCTAATCACAGTGGTATGCCATGAATCTGTTTGGAAAATATTAGAATAAAATCCACAATTTTTACCTTGATGACCTCTCATATCAGCATATGAATGTGCTTATCTTGAAAAGTAGTCTGGCAATGGATTCTTCAATCCTCTATGGTTTCCTGAATTATATTTTTGCTAAAAAGAGGAACAACTTGAGTCTTATTTTAAAATGCTTGTTAGTTCATGATTGAACTTTTTTTACATGAAGAAATCCTGAAAGAATAGGAAAAAAGAAATTGCTGCAAATTACATTATCAATTCCATATTTCTGTAGTAAAAGCCATGTACCACCTTTATCTTAGTTTCTCTAGCATGGTTTATCATGACACGATATATGGGTCGTTTTTTTGAAAACATTTAATTTGAATACCAGCAAGGTCGTTTCTAGTTGAAATTAGCTTCTTTTGTAATATTAGACGTATCAACATAGGTGCTTTCCTTTATCCGCAGGAGTTCTGTTCTCAACCAAAAAGCATCCGAAAACGAAGGATTTAATGGTAACATTGTTTTAAGTTTTGATAAAATTTACAGATATTTGATCGGTTAAAATCTAAAATATGTTGGTCGTTGTTTATATTTCTGTTCAAACATCGAAGTGACCCATTTGCTTTGCAGCCAGAAGATTTTTGGATCAGTGCACCAAAGAAAGGGATCGTAGTCTTTGCTTTACCAGGTGAACCTGGTCTGACAGAACTAGTTGGGGACTTCAAAATCCATTTTCATGACCGCCAAGGAGACTTCTACTGGTTTGTGCACTTTCTGCAAATTCCTTTAATTTTTGCTCCCGACTCAGTTTGTCAGAATCTTAGGATGTCCTGGTTGATTTATCCATTTCCTTGATATACTGTCGAGAAAGTTGACACTATTACTGAATTTACCTGAGACAAAAGTTAACATATATTTCTATGTTCTCTTTGATTATTCATTCTGCCTTCAGTTGGTTTAATACAACAATGACAGAAAACAGAACAATTTTATCTGCTTCCGATCTGGATGGCTTTGACAAGGTAACTGATACAATTTACTCTATTGTTTGCTTGATAGTTAAATGTACTGTAATTTCTAAATGCTGTTGTCGCTCGCAGAGAAGTCTGCCTTCTCCAGGCTTTCATGTTGAAGTAGTCATGATAGACTATGATGGTACTTTACCAGTGAGGTCTAAATCTGATGCAAACAAGGGATCTGATGATGCCCATGGCTCGAATCATACCTCAGCTTCGAGTGGCGCAGCTGCAGCTAATTCTCGCCAAAGTAAAGTCTCGGAGAATGAAGATGATGTATTCTCAGACAGTGACGGAGAAGAAACTGAAGCTTCGAAGAAGAAACAGGCAGGACGAAGCTATAATTCTGGAGCGAGTCCTGTTAAGCCCGGTCATTCATCTGACACCAGAGAAGAGCAAATGAGGACCATAACACACGAAACGGGGCAGCTTTCAATCAGAAATGCATCCGAGGAATCCGCGACGTCAGAAATGAAAATTGCATCAGATCTGAGCATGAATTCAGTTAATGATATCAAGGCAATGGCTGCTGATGCTTCAGTATTCACTTTTGACGATGAAGATGATTATGAAAGTGATTGAACCTTTTTAAAGTTTTGATAGTAGAAGCAACAAAGATGCTTCAATAGTGAATTCCATGTTAAAATCATTGCAAACTAGATTTATTTCATTTGTTTTTTTGCAACAATTTCTTCCATAGATTACTAAAGAACAAAAATCCATTCATTGTTAACGTTTCAATTTATTTGTTGTACAATTAAGTGAACAACAAATCCATGTTGTATTATGTTATCCTCTCGTCAGTAAAACCAGGACGCGGTTACAGAAGCACTTCTATGTTAATGCATGAAGATGCTTACAGTTCAGCTACAGAAACTTTTATACCACTCTAGAGATTTTCAAAACTGAAGAACTCTTGACCAAAAATGAAACTCGAGAAAACTGTGAATCATACCGTTTGCTGGTATTTGGACTAACCCTCCGTGTTCGACCACCGGCTAAAAGCACAAGTCGCCAGATTCCGACCAGCAAAAACACCCAACTTTGCCCATGCCAACGCCAACCTAGCCCTGCCAGCAACTCCATTCGACGAAGCACCTGCCGCTACTACCTGACCACTGCCCAGAAACTCCACGCCACTCTCTTGACCACCAACATCACTGCTACTACCATCCAACCCTTCAATCTCACAAGCATCAAAATTCACAACTAATCCCCCTTTCCGTTCCTGCAACCAATCCACAGCCTCGATACTCACTCCTCTGCATTTCTTAACCTTAATCTTCACCAAATTTGGACATCCGAACGATAATGCCTCGATTGCAGTATCCGAAATGCTACATCCTTTAATACAAAGCTTTTTCAAAGCCACACACTTACTGGCAACACAAGCAATCTCATCATCACCAATGTGAGCACTTCCACACAATGCCAATCTTTCCAACCTCAAACAATTGGCAGCAATTACCGATAAACTAAACTGAGTTGCATGAACACCAATCAAAACAAGTTCTTGCAAATTCCCACAATTGTTGGCAATCGAAACCAAACCCTCATCCCCAATTCTACGAGTCCCCCACCCATCGATGTGCAGCTTCCTCAATTTCCTACAATTCTCGGCGACTCTAACAACCCCAAAATCGGAACACTCGGGAGCTTTGACAATATGCAAAACCTCCAAATTGACACATTTGGCAATCCCAAAAAGCCCCAAATCACTCACTTGAATCCTCTCCAAATGAACCTCAATCAATCCGCTATGACTATACCCTTCTCCTAACCCACCAACTATATTATCCCAATCACCCAAACACTTGATCAATCTCAAAGACTCCAAATTTTTTGCGCCCATAATCATACCCTCAAAACATTGACCATTGACCAATTCTTTCAAACAAATCGATTTCAATTTCACATTTCCGGGCCCAATCTTATCCGCTCCATCAACAATTCCTCTCAACCGTTTGATCGAAATCTCCTCGAGATTGTAACAATGATCAAGCACGGCGTTCATGCCGCGAGCACCAAACGAGCACAACCCAAAAGAGAGTTTCTTAAGAGTCTTTTTATTGCAGTGTTTGGCGAATTCGGCAATCCCAAGATCAGAAATTTGACGACATCCGCGAAGTTTCAAACGCGTGAGAGTTCGGCAACGTAAAGCGATGAGGAGCAAAGCATCGTCGTTTATGCTGGTGTCAGTGCGGGTGCAACGGAAGGAGAGTTTGGAGAGGGAGTCGAATCGGGTGAAGAGGGAAGGGAGAGACGTGGCGATTTCAGATTGGGCATTGAGGGAGAGTCTGTGACGGGTCTGTCCTTCGACGCGGAGCCAACGGCGTGAGACCAAGGAGCAATTTTTCCGGTCAGACTGCCCCACAAATAAGAAGATGTAAGAGAGGCACTCGTCGGGAAGCTGATCAGTTGGGTCGCAGTGATACGGCGTCGTCGTCGATTGGGGAATGGAGGTAAAGTTAGTGGTGGAACTTGATTGCCCCATTTTCAGCAAATGATTTTGCTTTGGGAATTGGAGTTGTGGAGATGAAGAGAGTTGGGAGCAGCACAGCTAATTACTTGTTTTCACTCCAAAAATTGATCAGAAAAATATGTGATTTAAAGGTAAGAAATTAGGAATTCATTCATTATAAACAAATGATTCTATTCTACCATAATCACAAAATCCAAGTTTATTTAAAATCAAGTCAAGGTTCCACAAAACCCCCCTTTATGTTTGGTATTGCTTCTAAAAATTTTTTTAAATTATTATTGAAAAAATAAGTGTTTTTTTTTTGAAAATGTTGAAAAAAATAAGTTAATTTTAAGGCATTGAATAAAAGGACTCGACTAAATTGATTAAATTGAACACTATCAATTCGTCAAATCGGCTCAACACGTCAAAGTTGGTTTGGTTTTGATTTGGTGATTTTTAAATCTGTCCGGTAGTAGTTGAGTTGCGGTTCGGGAATTTTAAAACTCGAACCTAATCAATTCGCTCAACTCTAAACACATTCAATCTGACCAAACTAATAATTTTGGTGGTCGGGTTTAGTTTAAATTTTTTTAATTCGAAATGGTGGGATTATTTGGAAAAATATTCTAACCCAACAATTTGTAATGCCTAATAACTATTTAATAACATATTATGAAATATTATGAAACGCTAAATAATTAAAATTTTAATAAAAATATTATACATTATTTTAGTAGTGAAAATGTAGATTTGAAAAAAAATATTAGAATTAATTTTTTATTTTTTATATAATATTTACTTTAATTATATAAATATAGTTAATATTTATATTTTAATTTTTATGATAAAATAATTTATTAAATAAAATTATATTTTATAAAATTAAATTATAAATACAATTATTTATTTAAAAATGTACTTAATAAATAAAAAATACTTACACAAAAAATATAGTTTTTTAAAATATTTTTTACCAAAAAAATATTCACAAACAGTTTTTTACTTTTTTTATGTTACTAAAAAATTAAAACTTTTTTAATTCGTAAAAAACTGTTATAATTTCTCCAAGCCACAATGTCAAACAGATTCTTGGTTCATTATCTGAGATTATTTTACTTGTAATATCAATAATAATGTGAATAATTCATTTATTTTAAATATTTGTTGAACGTGCAATAATTTGAGTTTGACGTGAAAGTGGCAATTGGAATTTAGTTTCTTTTGGTTAAATAATTTTAGGAAAAGGGTCGACTCAGCTCACGAACTAAGAGTACATTGCTATAGAAGTAGAGATCGAACCTTATATCGATAATGTGTCGGTCCACTCTTTTAACTTATAATTGGAATTTGGAAAGGTTGTAGGTTTGGGGATACTGCGTGTCGATATGGCAATTGGGACGGCGGGCGGAATATGAATGAAGCTTTTCTCCCTTTTATTACGCGCAATTTTGGCTTGGCTTGGCTTGTCAAATTATCCTCACCGTTAAATTGACCTCTACAGTCACGTTCAACCCCTTCCACTAGAAGGTCGTCTTGGACATTTCGCGTAATATAATGAATGAAAACACGTGCTTTTCATTGACTAATATTTAGTTTAGACCCAAAAAAAATATTTAGTTTAGACCAAGAAACATTCGGTTTATGATTCTGAAGGAGTTAGGGTTAAAAAATTTTTATCCCATAATATAATGAATAAAAACACGAATATAAATTTAACTTATACAATATTTATGTCGTATATAATAATATTTGATAAAAAAATTGTAATACAATTACTATCGATCAACACATTAATATTTGGAGTAATTGATGATATACTTGACCTTAACATTATGATTGTGATTGACCAATTCAATTAGTTATGTTAGGCAATTTTGGTCGGATTCAATAATTAAGTTGAAGTATTTAAAAGTAGGAACAAGAATTGAGAGTAAAATTTGCGAGAAAAATGGAAAAGGATGTGTGATGAGGATGAGGATGAGGAATTGCAAGTGGTGAAGGGGAAGGGAAAGAATGGTCAAATTTGCATTTGACGCGTTAAAAATACCGGAGAATCACTCACTTCCCAGTTTCCTACTAATTGACCAACCCACTTGCAACCACTTTGGAAACGACTCCTCTCTTAACAATATTTTTCTACAACCACCAAATGAGTAAATCAATTCACGTGATATTGTTCTATTTTAATCTGATATTTCGAGTTCGAATTAAAACTCGATTGGAAGAGTCTTGTCGTTTTTGTTATCTTGTCCAGCTCAAACAATGATTATCCTAGGATGCCTAAGATACCTCGTAATTTAGAAGAAAAAAACAAAATTTCTGTAAATAAATTATTTTTAAATAATACTTCCTCTGTTTTTTATTTATTCTATGTTATATGGCGTTCTAAAAAAATTATACATTATATGATGTTTTATATTTTTAATATATAATTTGATATTTTTATTTTAATATTGTTTTCATTAATTATAATTCAATACAAATTCTAATATAAATTCCAACATAAATTTAATTTAATTATTTTTTTCATGTATTTAAGCAAATAATATTAATAGTCAATTAACCACTTATGGCCTAAATTATTTATACTTCTACTTAAGCATCTAACTCATTTAATGGTCCAACTTTAACCATACCTCGATTTATCACAACTACGTTTCCTTTCGGTTAAATTCGAACCTTTCATCACCGTATGAAATGTTACTTGGATCTTGATTTATTCATTTTGCCTTCTAACATTTAATATTGACACGTTTTCAACAACAACAGTTAGTTCTCAGTTCGTCACATGTCAAAGTGTGTAACAACTTTCTTAGAGTGTTTGAACTCGGCTTGCCTTAATAACACACATGAATTTCATGTAAGAACTAAGAAATGCGTCTTTACAATTCAGTGAAATACTAATATATATATACTCTTGGCAATTTGTTCGATTATTTCGAACCACAGTTGCCACGTTGATAGTTCATCGAAGAAATCTTTGATGTCCAAGTTAGCAGAGTAATTTTAACAAAATTTTAGTATAGTTCGAAAAATAACAGTTGACATAAGGTAAAGTAAATTGCACTATTTATAGAACTTTAGATGAAAGAATATTCAAAGAGAATATTTTTTTTGTGTTTCAATGATTAATAATTGAGTTTATCTTTGTAAATCTCGTTGGACATGAGCGTGCAAACAAAACGAATTTACGAATATAGACTTATTCACGAACATGGATTTACAAATATGATGGATTCTGACTCATTTCTCATCACACAGTTTTACAATTACTTGAAATTTGAAAATGAACCAAAAGCCTATTATTGAAATTTAAAAACAAAAAAAA
>CANYCX011139644.1:0-17921 GCA_948193385.1 Breynia disticha f. nivosa | reverse complement strand
TATATATATATATATATATATATATATATATATATATATATATATCACCAATATCAACAAACAAGTATTAGTATCAAACCATCATAAAACATATCATATGTACAAGTAAAACATGAAACAACACTCAAACATCCTAGGCCCAACTCTGATGAGGAGAAAGAAAATGGTGCGGGAGTAGCAGTCGACCCACCTGTCAAATATAAGTCTCTATCTCTGCACTCTACTAGATCCTGAAACAAATATCGCAGTTGCGTGAGTTGCGGTCTCATTGAATAGTCTATTAAGAACATAATATAACCAATAACCAATTAATACAATTTTCAGTATAAAAATAATAAAATGTAAAACATTTATCAATGATTACTAATTCAATTTGATTTAGATTACTACGATTATCTCATTCCTTTACATTTTCTTTGATCTGATCATTCATATTCGATACTCTTTATCAATCGTTTAGCAACTTAATTTCATATGCAATATGCTCGATACCCCCCTCTCCGTGCTTCCTCTCCAATATGATCGATCATTTAATGATTAACCCATCTCTCCACCAATACCATATCACATTTGTATCTATATCTATCATATCCATATTTCAATGGATTTCCATGTCTCATATCCATATCAATCAATGCAAACATGCAACGTATATCAATAATGAATGTAAATGTACCTGTTCATACTTTCATTTCGTATAATCTGTTTGCATTTTGATAATGCATTTCGATACTATATATGCAAGCATATCCATTTCACTATATACAACTCATCATTAATACGAAACCATATTTCGATCATATAGGTTCAATTATTTTGTATTTTTACCTTTTATCAGTTAATCACATATCAATAATATTATCATTTCATATCAAGTCTATTTTAAGTGAGTTAGACTACTCACCTATCAACACAAATACTCAGACCTCTGCGTGCTCTGATCCTGTCCTAACCGTCTGGTCTGTCATCTTATAATAACATATACCAATCCTTCCATAAAATTCAATAGAAACAAACTTATAATGTATGCCCTAATGAATTCGTTAAGTTTACTTTTCAATTTTGCAAAACCCTAATCTTAACCTTAGAAATTTTCGACTTTATCTTTCATCGTGAATTCATCAATCTAAATCAATTCTATCTCAATTCTCTAGTTATTTCAATAATCCATTCAAGAAAATTCAAAACTCCTAATAGTAAAACTCGTAAAAATCTACGAAAACTTCGAGTTTTACCTGTTTTGATTATACCAACAGAATCCCCAGCTCGAGATTACGAATGATTTGGTAACTCGAATTGATTTCCTAACTAAATATTGAAGTGTCTCTCTTGATCTCTTTCAGTCACCTCAGCTCTCTCTCTTTCCCTTTTCCTCTGGAGCTCAAAATGTGTTCTTGAAGGTTCTGAATAATTTCGCGATCGAGCGAACTTATTTTTTTTCAAAAACAGCAAAACACGCGTGGTGGGCGTGGATTATGCGTGGTCATGCCCACCACGCGTTTTCTTACCTCCACCATATGTACTTCTCCGTTTGGATGGTTTCTATTTTCTTCCAATTACTTTATATAACGCTTTTATCACCCGTATATCAACCTTCTTCTAACTTGTTTCTGATCACTTATTTTTCTTCATTTATTATAAAATTCTTGTTTTCATTAACCATTTTACTTATAATAGTTATCACATGGTTTCGGGATTAGGATGTTATAAATCTTCCCCAATAAAAAATTTCATCCTCGAAATTCAATTCTATGTCTCTTTTACTGATATCTATCTTATATGTTTCTATATGCAAATACAATTACTTATTATAAATAAAACATACCTGTAAATAAATGTGGATATTCTTTTCTCATCCTATCCTCTGTTTCTCATGTTGCCTCTTCCAGATTATGATGTTTCCAGAGAACTTTAACATTGGAATCTGTTTGGTTTTCAGCTGTTTCATTATATGATCCACAATCTGTACAGGCTCTTCTTTATAGGTTAATTTTTCTAAAATTTGCACTTCTGATTCTGGTATAACATGAGTAGGATCTAATCTATATCTCCGGAGCACACTCACATGAAAAACATTGTGAATATGTGCTAACTCTACAAGTAGAGCAAGTCTGTAAGCCAAAGGACCAATTCGCTATATAATCTCATATGGTCCAATGTATCTGGGACTCAATTTTCCTTTATTCCCAAATCTCATCACTTCTTTCCAGGGCAAAACCTTTAAAAACACCTTTTCTCTGGCTTCATATTGCATTTCTCTCTTATCTTAATCATAGTAACTATATTGTCTATCTTGTGTAGCTTTTAGTTTACTTTTGATCAGTTCGACTTTCTCAATTGTTTCTTGTACAAATTCAGGCTCTTCAAATATTTCCACCCCTTCCCTGTCCTAATAAATTGGACTTCTACACTTTTGTCCATATAGAGCTTCATACGATGCCATATCAATGCTACTATGATACTAATTATTGTAAGCAAATTTCATCAATGGTATGTACTGATACCAAGAACTCTAACACTCTAGAACACAAGATCTCAACATCTCTTCTAACGTCTGTATAGTCCTCTCAGTCTGTCCATCAGTCTATGGATGGAAAGCATTACTGAAATTCAATTTTGTACCCAACGCACACTGTAATGTTTGCCAAAATTTGGAATTAAACCTAGGATCTCTATCTGATACTATGGACCAAAATCTAGAAGTAAACCTAGGATCTCTATCTAATACTATGGAAATAGGAATACCATGTAATCGGACTATCTCCCGTATATACAACTCTGCCAACTGTTCAAGAGAGATTTCGATTTTAATCGGTAAGAAATGCGCAGTTTTGGTCAGTCTATCTACAATCACCCAAACTGCGTCTTTAACCGATTGTCTCAGTGGTAATCCTATAATAAAATCCACAGTTATTTATTCCCACTTCCAGACTGGTATCAGTAATGGCTAAAGTTTTCCTGTTGGTGCTTGATGTTCAGCCTTACCTGTTGACATACTAAACATCTGGATACAAATTCAGCTACATCCTTTTTCATGTTGGGCCACCAATAGTGTTGTCTCAGAGTATTGTACATTTTTGTCATTCCTAGATGCATAACATATGGAGCATTATGCGCTTCATCCAGTATCTCTAATCTGATCCCCTCAATTTAGTGTTAATTGATTTTCATTGATGTTAAAATGATGTGTTAAGATGGTTTGAAATGATGATATGTTTAATTGAGTGTTTGATGTTTTATTATGTTGATTTTTGATGATGTTTATGCATAATAGTTTTACTTTTGGTAATTTTGTGAATTGATTAATTAGATCATGAGTTAAGAAGTGATTTGAATGTTGATGCATTGATATTAAATGTTTTAGAAGTATGAAATGATTTGAAAAATGATGTTAGTTTTGCATATTCTTATTTTATCATACATGATGATATGTTGTAAAGTATGTCATTATGCCAATCTATGTTTAAGTTGCAGCTTTTGCATATTTGCATCATAATCATGCATTAATATGGTCACAGGATTGACAGAATATGATTCAGAGGTAAATGGACAAGTCATCGGGATGATAGTTACTGGAATTGACAAAACTTAACATAGGCTTAGTTTAAGAATAACGTACATTATTCTGGGAATTATATATTCTGGAAAAACTAAAGAATATCGTATGTTAGGAAAAACATACCATACATTAGTGAGTAACATGCGTTACTCGGACATGATAACGTATGTTATCGAGGATGCAGGTCTGATTTAAACTCGACAGAACAACCTTAAGCCACCTAAACTCAACAAAAACCTACATTGAGAGCCTCAAACTTGTTCCAAATCACTCCACCATCACCCTAACATAAAACTCAATCATCAATCACACTCTAAACCATTAAAATCCTTCAGAATCCATTGAATTGCAAAAAAACCTAATCCAAAAATTGGCAAAATGTGTCAACGTAGGACTTCCAAACGAGCAAAAAGACATGAAGCAAGCTCATCTAGACCAACAATGGACTACGATGACACTCAATTTGTTAGAAAGGAAGCTCAAACCTATTTTGAGAATGTATTGAGTAGATAATCCTTGTTTGAGAGTTTATTTTTTTAATTATGATTCTTTGAGATCAATTGGTTTAGATATAGAGAGCACATTTAGGAAAGTTGGTTTTAGCTCATTTGTATCAAGGTTGTTTTATATTTATGAGATGTTTGTGTGGAATTTTTACACCAATTTATCTCATTTTATTGATGAGTTTAGAGAGGTATACATGAAGTCTCATGTAAGCAAGAAGGATATAGAGTTTATCGAGAGTAACATGAATTCGTGGTTTGATTTGAAGCAAAGTGGATATAAGTATCTAGGGAATTTTGAGTACAATAAGGATGAAAACAAAGAGTATTTGACCGATCTCGATATTATGCTTGGGAGTAACACTAATAGAGCCCATGCGATTAGATGTATTAAGGCACAATCGAGGTTGGCGGTAGAGATATAAAGTTGGATTGTACTCTTTCAGCATTCAGATGCTTATGGTTGATAACGCTCTTACTAGAGTGATTACGCCTAAAGTGCATACTCATAGTGTTCTTCGAGGCATTGATCTTTGTTTGCACAAATGAGAATCCTGGACAATTTGGTTACTATACAACTTAGTCCCTCTCGAGCTACTTAAGTCCACACAACACTGATCAAAGATTTGCGTAAGAATAGCTCTAAAAGGTATCCTAGCCCTCCTCTCTCATGACTGTGTCTTCTAACTCTCTCTAAACATATACTCGACTTACTGATCATATATGACATCACGACAAAACAAAGATTCACCTCATTCCCTCTTAGTACGTGATACATGACCTCTACCTATAATGTGACTGACATCGCACCACCACCTCCTCGTCCATCGGCATCTTATAATAGAATAGGACCCTCCACTCTCGCACCTGCACCATCTGCTGCACCAGCCAATTCTGCACCTCCTCCTTCAATTTAGAGCTCTTTTGAGTACACTCCTCTTGATCCTGCCATCCTAGAGCGCCTTACTGCCTTGGAGCACAGCATGAAATATTTAGAGTGAGGCATGACATCTTTAGAGAATGGGATGACATTTTTGACAAAAATGGTGTAGAAGATTGTGGATAAGCTTGGTTGCACATCTAATTAAGCCGTTAGAGCAGCTTCTTTGGCACTTAGGCATGATGCTACGATAGGTGAGTCTGTTCCATTTATTCGGTGTGAAGAGCAGGTTGGAGAGTCCTACATGCTAATGGAGGTGACACCATTGAGAGAGACTTCTCACGAGCTACTTACCAGCAACGTTAACCACCTTCATCATGATCATTCTCATCATCCCACGTGACCTATATGGCATTTAGACTTGCATATATTTCATGTTTTACTCTTATGTTATAACTCTATGATGACTATTATTTCGTTCTTCCCTACTTATGTATTTTCATCTACTTTATCGTGTACTTCACTATCTATAGCTATCTATGTCATGGATTATTGTTTATGTTATTTATACTATCGATTGATATATCATTTTCCTATCTCTCTTTTTTTATTGTTCATATTCACCCATGTCTTATATTATTGCTTATTAGCTTAGAGAGGGAGTCTTAAGTTTTAATGGGAGCTTTTTCCTTTTATGATAAAGATAAAAAGGGGGAGAAACTTATAAGAAAAGAGGAGGAGATAAAAAGAATGAGTAATGAAATGGAACAACATAAATCATTAATTAAGGGGGACAGTTATCCCTTCGTTACAAATATTCCTTGATATTCATTATGTTTTTGAGACTAACATAGTGATAAGACCTTGATGTCTCGATCAAATCCATAACTTGTTTGGTTGTTGAAATGTTTACAATCTTGTAACTCTCTTAAGAGTTTTATCATTATCAAAAAGGGAGAGATTGTGGATCAAAGGTGATCTCCATTGAGTCCTTAACTTAGCTTTGATAATGTGTTAACTCTTTGAAATGATAAAGATTGATTTGTAATTAGAATAGTAAAGTGGGCATCAGCTAACGTACATTAAGATATGGAGTAACGTACATTATTCTTGGAGAAACCCATAAATTCCAGATTGGTAAGATGAATGAATAACGTACGCTGAAGTTGAAGTATAACGTACATCATGGATTGTTAACGTACGTTACATTGGATAAGCAATGTATGTTAAGGAAATCAGGGATTTCAACAAAATTCTTCTGTTTTTAATCCAAATTAAATAGGCAACCAAACCAACAAGGCAACATATGTTAAGAATAGTCAACAACATAAGTTAAATTCATAGGCACTTCAAATCCCAACGGATAATTTATAAGTCTAACAAGCAAAATGCCGAAGGGGAATATATAAAACTTGTTTTTAAGTGTTGAAAACACTAAGAAACATTGAGTAACATTTGTGCTACTTGTGACAAACATCTTTTACATCATTTATATCATTGTGCAAAGATTAAAGAAAAAATTAAAAGAGACCAAGAGAAGAAGGATACAAATGAGTAACCTTAAGAAGATTTAACTCATTGTATATGTTTGATTTAACAATTACTATAGATTAGAATTGTTAGGCTATTACTAATTTATGTTCTAAGTTGGTTATGAAAGAAATTTCTAGAGTTCTCATTTAGCTTAAAAGTGAAGATTGTACAAGTTCTCACTTACCTAAAAAGTGATTTGTAGAAGAAAGAGTATAGTAGAATGTTAAAAATCCTTAGTAAAGGTATTAAGGTAATGGAGTAGGCAAAGTTGTTCTAAACCACTCTAAATTTGTGTGTTCTATTTTCTTCCCTAATTACTACATTTCACGAGTTCAACTTAGTTCCATAAAAAGACGAAAATCAGATGGTTCAAGATTTAACCCCCCTCTCTTGAATCTTACAGTATCACATCCTTATCCTTGTATCTCTAAATAGATAAACATAGACTGAAACTAGAAGAAAATCAAATAGAAACCCTCATTATAAGGTTTTTATTACATAAGTATCATGAGCATATGTGTATGGTAATATGGAACAGTGGTATAAATGACATTAAAGTAAACAAAGTAAGTTATCAATGATTTTGGCAAGGTGCGTTCAATGAACACGACCGTGAATGAAATTTATGTGAGAGTGTGTTGACGACATGCTGACATGATGAGTTCCACGATGGGCATGTTGGATTCGATTCTGGATAGGGGTCAAATTTAAGGGCATGGTGAGTTCTATAGAGGGCATAGAGGATACCATGGGTCATATTTAATAGCAACACAAAATGTCATTTTATATATTAGACCTAGGAAAAAGTATAAGAGATAAAGATTTCCTCTTCACTACATAAGTAAAGTTAACTCAGCTTAACCTTTAAGAAACCTTAAAATACATGTGGAAACTCTCTAGACATAAATCATCAAGTTAGGAGCAAATTTGTTGGGAGAAATGATGGGAAAACCAAAGCTTAAGCAAGGTAACTATTATAGAGTGAAAACTCTGATTTCTAACATGTTGTATGAATTTTCACATATAGTTATGGGTAGGAAGAAACTTTGCAAAAAATTATGATAGAAAGAATGATATGGTTGTTAATTTATGCAATTGAAAGTAGGAGAATATCTATTATAGGTTTTGAATGAAAAATATTGCAAAGTTGATGGAAATGATTGTAAAAAATCTATAAATCCAAAACGAACAAGTTATTTTTTCCTTTGTACTGAATCAATTGATACAAGATGAATATGCTTAAAAATATGAAGACGTTAGTGAATTAATGAAAGTGGAATCAATGAAAAAGATTGAGCATAAAAAGAGAAATTGAAAAATGGTACAAGATGTCAGAATCTAAAATTTAGAAAAATAAGGTGAAATCTCTTAACTTGAATGAATTTTTGTAAAAGAATATAGAAAGAATTGAGAAGGTAATTTGACATGATGTTGAAGTTTAGTATGTGTGAATGATAGAAAAAATATACAAAAGATGTAAAAGTAACGAATGGTAAGATCTTACAATTTTGAAAGAAAACTGGACAAAAAAGGAAAAAATTGAGAATACTTTAATAAGAAGAGAATGCTTTGCAATATCATGCATTCATACATCACATTGAGTCACGTTATGTTTTATAGTATGTTATAAATAGTGTTGTTTAATATAGGACAACAATCTAGATATCAGTACAAAGAATATGGTTAGAAGCACTCTGAATACTTCAGTCGAACAAATGAGTAATCTAAACTTACTTTTACAATTTTAAATGTGTGATCACTAAAATAAAGATAATAAATGGAAATATGCATCGATGAATGCTCTATATTATGTTCAATGATGAGATATACAAAATTCTTAAAAATATTGGAGTATTAGAAGTTGAGGTGGCATGCAGGAGTTACAACATTGCCACTTGAGCCAATAATTGAAGTGTTTATGTGGTGATTGATTATGTGCAACTAATGTGAAATGTCAATAAATGTTGCATACATGATAATCATATGAAAGATACGCTTATATGAAATATGAATGAAAGTATGTATATATGATGTTATGAAATGAAATGAATGTGAATGTTCAAGAGTTGATTGATTGAGTATAAAAGAGGAGGCAATAGAATGAAACATGATTCTAAATGAGGTGGCAATGGAAAGAAAAATGCAATGTGAAAAGAGGGGGCAATGGAATGAACTGAATAATGATAAATGAGGAGGTAATGAAAATAAGTTCAATTGATAAAAAAAAATATCAATGAAAAGAAGATAATGAGTATATGAAGTTGATCAGAAATAATGTATGAAATAACATAACAGAAAGTATCAAAAATCATAAATTAAATAACAAAAAAAGAAAGCAATCGATCTAATATGCATATGCTTACAGTTTGAATTCAAAACACATAGTTTATATGAAATGAAATTATTTTGTATTGATTAATCACTGATTATTGATTACTCATTGATTATTGTAGCTCATCAAATTCCCATTTTGTTTTATGGTTCAGCTTAGATAGACTAGAGAAGATTAGAGCTCACAAGTTTAGGTTGGACTGTGGAGCTCAAATTTTTTAAACAAATTCCCCAATTTGAACTCACAATTGTAATTAAAAATAGAATATTTCTTTATAAAACGTAAGAACATCCGAAATATATTTATAACAAGCGAGGAAAATAAACAAGTTCATTTGAAAATTATCCAAACACATATATACATAGTATATATAATACAAAACCCAAAACTGAAACAAATGTATCTGGAGCTAGACCTCAAACGTATGTCGTAAAATGCCTCTAATCACCACAAATCTGATCCACTCGCAGCTACCTACGATCTGATCATTTAAACAATGAAAGTGGTGAGTATAAAGATATATTCAGTAAGTGAATCACAATTCATTAAGAATAAATGAAATGCAAGGAAACAGCACGGGTCATGCCGGATGAACACGAAGGCGTGCTCATGTCATTCTCGTGCTCAACTGTTATTTTTCAAGCAACACGATCGTGTCAACTATGAACACGATACCATGCTCATAAACTCTTTCCAGATTACCCAAACACGAGGACGTGCTGGACAGTATGAGGGCGTGCCAAGCTTCTATTTTTCCACTTTAAATTTCTGTTTTCAAGTATGTTGAGATTTAATCATGTGCTTCCAATCATATACATTTCTAGTTATCATACATGTTATATGTACACTCAAAACACCATTTTAAACTCATTTAAGAGTAAAGCCAATCGAGAAGCACAATATACTCATACATACCATTCAAGCCTACAAGCTCACTCATTTTCAATAAACCAAGCATATAAGCTCATCACATACACCAAGCATAAATGAATGCCACATAATCACATATGCAAATGCACACACAGTTCATAAACCACTCACATGCTTCCATTTTCATCGTAAATAACATACGACTATCAATCACGACATATAGCCACTCGAGCATGCAAGTCAATCATTTCAATCATGAGCATATTCACACAATTCATAATCACATATGAACCAATACATAAATTCGAATCTTCCTTAACATTAACTTAAGCTAATTAAAGCTTTAAATGAGTTATGTTTAAGGAAAATCCCTAAGCTTTCTAACACTTATATCGTAAGTGTACAAAATCACTTACCTCGAACCACGTGTCAATCGCACCGCTTCCACTGACTTAATTTTCGGTTCACAATCTCATTTAGATCCTCCTAGACAATCAAAACAATCACAATCACTCATTCATTCAATTCTTAGTAATTCCCCTCAATCCTAAATCATTTCTAGCTACAATTCTCAACTTAAAACTCAATCTAACATTGTTGCCAATCAATCAAATCAACCCTCTAAGCATCAAATGGTATAAAATCTTACCTAATCTTACTTGTGAGTTGATTTATGCAAGAATCAAGTGATTTCCTTGCTTCTCTATGATGCTGGAATGAAATTAGGGTTCCAAAGTCGAGCTGCTAGCTTTTTTGTTTTGTTTTTGTGAATGAGTGAATCAAAACATAATACTCGGTATCTTTTCAGACCACACGACCTCGAGCACGGGTTCCATTTGGTCGTGCTGTGAAATCTCAGCACGAGTTTTAAATCAGTCGTGCACGATCTCGTTCTGCAATTAATTCGACACGAGGTGTGCCAATTTTTCTAGGTTGAGCACGAGGTCGTGCTCGTATACACCTATGAGCACGAGGCATGTTGCACGAGCGTGCTGACTGCTGTTTTTCAAAATTCTCACCTAAATCAATCCGATTCGATCTCGTTTTAATGTATTTCTGAAATTTTTAAATTCCAATAAATTCAAGGTTGTTACAAATCTCCCCCACTTAGGAAATTTCGTCCTCGAAATTACAAACGGATCAAATCGCAAAGGATTTCTGATATGGTACATTTTTCAACCTAACATACCATACCAACACTTCAATTTTGTAGCAAAACAACAGTATACATATCCGCATAACAGACCCGTAATCAGAAACAAACCCGTAACGTTATCGTCGAGTGTAAAACACTTCACATCATCGATCCAAGCCATTCCTTTCAAGTCAAATATCAAATCAAGTTAAGTCTTCTTTCTTAACTTGAAATCAAATCTTAAAACAACATTACAACATTAGATTGCAACAAAAACTTAGATAAAATCATAAACGCATGATCTCTAAGTCGAGTCTAGAAACAAATAAGGATACTGCCTCCATATATCCGACTTAATCTCCCAAGTAGCTTCTTTCGGCGAATGGAAATTCCATTTCACCAATACCATCGGAATCTCACGATTCCTCAGTCGTCTCAACATCAAAACATTAAAAACATCATGTAAATGAGACAACTCAGCTGGTAAGCTCAATTGGTACACAAGTGGTCCCACTCTCTCTGTAATCTCATACGGTCCAATATACCTAGGACTCAACTTGCCACGTCTCCCAAACCGAATCACACCTCTCTAGGGAGAAACTCGTAAAAATACCTTATCACCGACGGCATACTCTATCTCGCGGTGATGTCGATCATAATAACTCTTTTGACGATCTTGGGCCGCTTGCATACATCTTTTCACAACATTCACTTTATCCAGGGTCTGCTGAACCAATTATGGTCCATCAATATGTCGCAAACCCTCCACATCTCAGTATGCTGGGCTACGGCACCGTCTACCATATAGAGTCTCGTAAGGTACCATCCCGATACTAGAATGGTAACTCTTGTTATATGCAAACTTAACCAATGACAAATGATCGTCCCAATTACCTCCAAACTCTAACACACAAGCTTGAAGCATATCCTCAATCGTCTGAATCGTCCTCTTCGACTGACCATCAGTCTGTGGATGGAAAGCCATACTGAATCTCAATCTCGTACCCATCGCATCCTGCAAACTCTGCCAGAATCGCAATGCAAATCGAGGATCCTGATCAGACACTATCGATGTAGGAACACCATGTAATCTGACGATCTCAGCAACATATAACCCAACTAGCCTATCCAACGTATAATCCTATCAGATAGCTAAAAAGTGAGCCGATTTCGTCAATCGATCAACAATCACCCAAATAGCATCACGACGTCGTAACGTCCCTGGTAACCTAATCACAAAATCCATTGTGATTTTCTCCCACTTCCACTCAGGAGTGTCAAGTGGTCCCAACTTTCCAGCTGACGCCTAATGTTCTGCCTTGATTTGCTGACAAGGAAGACATCTAGCAACAAACTCAGCTATATCCTTCTTCATAAGTACCCATCAGTATAATTCTTTCATATTTTGGTACATCTTCGTATTACCAGGATGAGCTGATAACGCAGAAGAATGAGTTTCTGTCATTAACTCATTCTTCAGCTCTGCAATATCAGGAACACATAGTTGATCTCGATAATATAACACTCCAGCATCGTAAAGTCGATGTACTGTAGCACTTTCCCTTTCTCAACTTTCTTTTTGATTTGCATCAAATAATCATCCTCGATCTGTCTCGATGTAATCAACTCTCTCATCTATGATCGAACACTGATATTAGCCAACATCTGATCCTCAATCAGATCCAACTGTACATGAAGCTCTCGTAACACAAATAGAGACTCTGCTCTATACGTCACTGTATCATCATCCCTTTTTCTTTTTTGCTCAAAGCATCGGCAACTACATTTTCCTTTTCAAGATGATATTCCATCGTACAGTCATAATCTTTCAGAAGCTCTATCCATCTCCTCTGTCGAAGATTTAGCTCTCGTTGTGTCGTAATGCACTTAAGACTTTTGTGATCAGTAAAGATCTAAAAAGTCTCTCTGTACAAATAATGTCGCTAAACCTTCAAAGCATGGATAATCGTTGCCAAATCTAAATCATGCGTCGGATAATTTACCTCGTGTGGTCTCAAATGATGTGAGGTATACGCAATCACTCGGCCATGTTGCATCAACACACCACCCAATCCAGTACCAAACGCATCAGGATAAACAACAAATCCACCCTCTGATGGAGGTAACATCAACACTGATGCCTCGACCAATCTCTTCTTCAACTCGTGAAAACTTCTATCACTTCTTCAACTAGCAAAAAATTTCTTCGTATTTTTCATTCCAAACAAATGGAACATTTTTCCTCAACAAAGATGTCATCGGTCTAGCTATCCTCAAAAAATCCTCGATAAATCGACAGAAATAACTAGCTAAACCCAGAAAACTCTGAACCTTAGTAACTTTCCTTGGAGGCTTCCACTCCTGAGCTGCTTTAATTTTACTAGGATCAGGTTTCACTCCTTCAGCAGAGATTACATGTCCTAGAAAAACAACTTCTAACATCCAAAAATCACATTTGCTAAATTTAGCATAAAGCTCTTTTTCTTTCAGCAACTCAAGCACAATTCACAAATGTCTCCCATGCTCCTCTCTATCTCTCAAATACACCAGAATATCATTAATAAAGACAACGACAATCTGATCTAAATAAGGTTAAAATACCTTATTCATCAATGCCATAAAAACCCTTGTTGCATTTGTCAACCCGAAAGGCATAACAATGAACTCAAAATGCCCGTATCGAGTACGAAAAGCTGTCTTCTCAACTGAACTATCTTAAACCTCAGCTGCCAAAATCACGACCTCAAGTCAATTTTAGAGAACACTGTAGCTCCATGTAGTTGATCTATCAAATCATTTATACGTGGCAACGGGTACTTATTTTTCACTGTCACTTTATTCAACTGACGATAGTCTATACACAACCGCATACTGCCGTCCTTCTTCCGCACAAATAACACAGGTGCGCCCCAAGGTGAAACATTAGGGCGTATAAACCCTTTTTCCAACAGCTCCTCTAGCTGTTTCTTCAATTCCTGTAGCTCAACTGCTGCCATTTTGTAAGGTGCAATCGATATCGATGCAGCACCCGGTACTGTCTCTATCCTAAAATCAGCCTCTCGCTGTGGCGGTAATCCAGGTAACTCGTCTGGACACACCTTAGGATAATAACGTATAACCTATACATCTCGTACCTCTAATTTCGGCTGATTCACGTCAATCACTGATGCTAAATAGGCATCATAACCCTCTCGAATCAACCTCGCAGCTGCCATGGCTAAAATCAAACAAGTAGGCACAACTTTTCTCTCACCTACCAATAACACATGTTTCTTGCCATTAATTTCAATAACAACTTCCTTCGAATAACAATTGACTGTAGCTCGATTTCTGGATAACCAATCCATACACAGACTAATACCAAACTCAGACATCCTCAGAACAATTAAATCGGCTAGGTAAGTGGACACACCTATCCTCAACTCACAGTGTCGTACAATATGTCGTACTATCACAATACTACCTGCAGGCATAGATACAACAACAGTGTACCCTAGCTGCTCAATACTACCACCTATCTGCTCGATAACACTCTTGCTCATAAAGGAACAAGTAGAACCCTGATCAATTAGTACTAAAGTAAGATAAGTAAAACTAAAAATAGTACAATTGATGACATCCGGATCCTCTGCTACCTCATTTCGGGTCATAACATATACTCTAGCCTATAATCCTAACCCCGCTAGTGTCGCTAATCCAATAGCTCTACCAGTTGTATCGGAGCCACTAGCCCCACCTCTGGAAACTGATCCACATCTAGAAGTAGACCCTAAACAACGTCCACCTCTACCTCAACTACTGCCACTAACTTTCGTAGTACGAACCTCACCCGCACTACTCTATCTGGAATCACCACCACTCTGATATCCATGTCGCTATGGACAGTCCCTAACAAAATGTCTCGGCTGCTGGCATCTGACACACAACTGTCTCGTGTCTTCGCTAGATGTATCTCTCGGATAAATGAGGTCTGGTACTGCCTACCAACACGGATACCTGTATCTCGAGGCATTTTCAAATCTAACTTCTTCTTTTTCTGTGACTGCTGAGAACTAGAACCTAACGTCCTCTGTTGCTTCTTCTCTTTCTGATTTTCCTTTTTCTCTTCCTTAGTTTCCAACTCTTCTGCCCTGAAAGATGCCTCAATCAATATCTTGTAAGTCGAACATTTTAAGGCAATTCTGTTGCGAATAGCATATCAGAATCCTCTCTCAAATATGTCCCGCTTCTTCTATCTATGTCAACCTCCTCCAGAGCATATCAAGATAATCTAGTGAACTCTGCCTCGTAGTCCACCACTGACATCTCCTTCTGTTTCAGCTCCAAGAACTCAATCTTCTTTTTCGTCTGATAATGCGGAGGAGTGTACTTTTCAGCAATCCCCTCAAAAAATCATCCCAAGTCAGCACAGGAGGATCTTTCTGACTATCAGGCACTGCTTCCCACCAGTTCCAAACTGATTTCTCTAAAAGAGAAGTAGTATATCGCAATTTTTGCTCAGGATTACAACGCATACGAGTCAATATCCTCTTAGTATGCCTCAGCCAATCATCAGCCTCAGCTGGATCTGTGGTGCCCTCAAATACCTTAGCCCCTTGCTTCCGAACTTCTACAAAGTCCTTATCGATATTCAAATTGAATTTACTTCCTGACCCTTTTTCTTTCTTAGAGTCTTTCATAGTCTGACCCTGTCATTGATTCTGAATCATCTTTTGCATCATCTCCCAGAATGGTGCGTATATAAGGTCATACGGGGGAATAGGCATCGTAGGTTATGCAGGCTACTCTAAATGTATAGGGGATTCAGTTGCTGAACCCTGCCCTCATATAGAATCTCTAGGCTTAGTTGTGTGATCAGGCGATATATTGTCTCCAGACTTCATAATACTGTAATAAAAAATAGTTTTAAACGTTTCAGTTTTTCAAATCCGCACACAATCAAATGTCCCATTTATTGGCACAATCCGCAAAGAATTTAATCCCTACTCTGATAGCACTAAATGTTGAGCTCAAATTTTTTAAACAAATTCCCCAATTTGAACTCACAATTGTGATTAAAAATAAAATATTTCTTTATAAAACATAAGACTGTCCAAAATATATTTATAACACGTGCGAAAAATAAACAAGTTCGATTGAAAATTACCAAACACATATATACATAGTATCCAAAACTGAAACAAATGTATCCAGAGCTGGACCTCAGACGTATATCGTAAAATGCCTCTAATCACCACCAATCTGATCCACTCGCAGCTACCTATGATCTGCACATCATTTAAACAATGAAAGTGGTGAGTATAAAGATATACTCAGTACGTGAATCACAATTATTTAAGAATAAATGAAATGCAGGGAAACAGCACGGGTTGTGTCGGATGAACACGAGGGCCATGTCATTCTCCCAACAACACGTCGTGCCAAATCAACACGAGTTGTGCTCAAGTGTTATTTTTCAGGCAACATGATCGTGTCAACTATGAAGATGATACCATGCTCATAAACTCTTTCCAGATTACCCAAACACGAGGACGTGCTGGACAGCACGAGGGCGTGCCAAGCTTCTATTTTTCCACTTTAAATTTCTGTTTTCAAGTATGTTGAGTTTTAATCATGTGCTTCCAATCATAGACATTTCTAGTATATCATACATGTTATATGTACACTCAAAACACAGTTTTAAACTCATTTAAGAGTAAAGCCAATCAAGAAGCACAATATACTCATACATACCATTCAAGCCTACAAGCTCACTCATTTTCAATAAACCAAGCTCACTTTAAATTTTCATATTTTGTCTATCCAACATGGGCTGGTAATAGACCATATGTAAGGCCTGGTCATTTACACAGGGAGTGAAACGGACCATGAGTACAAGTTTTATATATAAATTTTTTTGGACAGAAATAGTCCATCACTACAGTGGTTGTGTTAATCTAACACGGGATCTTGTTATAAAGGCGTGTTAGACTAACACAGGCCGTGTTTAAGAGTGTGTGTGAAACAATGTACAAATAATTTACAAATAATTAACAAGTAAATGAAAAATGAATGAGATGTTAAAGATTAAAAAAGTTTTTAATTATTGTGATTTTAAGATATGAAATCAAGTTAATAACATGTAAGGAGTTATGTATAAATGAAATTAATATGTTAAAAGCAATGGTAGAATTAGGGTGTTATATGCATATCACGCATAATGTTTGTCGATTTGTGATTGTTGTTTCTATTGTTGTATTTTGACAAAATGAGTCGTCGAATAAGTCTTGGTGTAACTTGCCTGTGATTGACACTACTTATGTTGAGCGAAAATGTGTGAACGCTAATCATTCTTCTAATTTTGAAATTCTTTGATTTTCCTATTATCGATGCATACAGTTGTCAATTACAATTGTTGCTTACACACATGACTAAATACCTATTAGGACATGATTTTTTTTCAATTTGAATTCATAGTGGTTGTTGATTGCATTGACACTCAAAGCTGACATAGTAACTTATTTGCTCTTATAAACCTGACCTACTTCATTTCATGATTATATATGCTTGATATAATGTATGGTTGTGGAACACAAATTTAAAACCTTTTTTTCCTGATAAAGAATACAAATAAAGAAATGATATCGAAAATCAAATCTTTAAAACGAGGAGAGAGAAAATATATACACGCTATTTATACAAAACCTCAGCCCAACCTGTTTCATTTTCAAAATCAAAATACAAGCGGAAGCAAATTGTTTGAAAAACATTCAAACACAAGTTTTGCGTGTATATACATATCTATACAACAAATGTACAAAACAAAATATGAAAATCATCTCTAGAGCTAGACCTCAGACGTAAGTCGCAGTTGAACTCTGATCACCGTTGTCTCTGTCCAAAAGCAGCTACCTGTGACCCTCAAATTCGACTATCACTCACGTATAAACTCCCCTCCTGCAAGTGACACTCGAACTTGGAAATCAAGTTTTTTTTTATTTAATATGATAAATAATAAACATAAAAGAACTAAAAATGAAGAACATATAAACAATTCTTCTTTTATAAATATGTACAACTCTTGTCTTAAACACATTTACAAAATTTTACAAAGGTATGTGCTAAACCAA
>CANYCX011139544.1:0-23659 GCA_948193385.1 Breynia disticha f. nivosa | reverse complement strand
GTTAATCTGGATATAACCTACGTTATTCATACCTGAAAAATACTGAAGCATAAAGTACGTTAGTGAAGATGTAAACATACGTTATTTTGTCCAGAAAACTTGATTTTGGCCCAAATAACATACTAATACATATCTAAAGTATCCTAATGATTTAGGATGATTTCCTTAGAAAATGAACACTAAAAATGATTGTTGTGGCATGGCTTAGTACTCCATACGTACACCCGTGTTGACCGAAGGTTCCTCTGCACAGCACTAAGGGGTCGCCTACTGAGTATTTTAAATACTCACTTGTGTTTTGCTGAATGTATGCAGAGTGACAAGTACCAGGGATAGGATGACATTTTAGAAGGGTTGGCAGTGCGATACTGAGGAAGGTCAAGCTCCTAGGGTTTTGATTATGTTGGTTTTATATGCCTGTGAAACTTTACTGTTGACTAGAATTAAAACATGGCATATAAAGTGATTTCCCTTGCTTCTGCATTTTGAATCATATTTGTGTATGACCAACTCTAGTCTTTATTATATATTTTGAAAAACTATGTTTTCATTTTCTCTCAAATGTATTGCACGTTTTAAAAAAAATATAGTGCAAACTTCAAGGTTTATTCAAAAATGAGTCTTACGGATTTTGGCGTCACAATATATTTTAAAAATCACCATTAACTTACATGATACTTCTTAGAATAATATATAATTCCACCAAGAACTTCTAGAGCTATTTGGTGTGTAAATAATGCAAATTTACCACACGGAAGAATGGAAACATGAAACTAAATTATTTAGAATGGAATGAGGACTGCACAAAAGTGTTCAACATTGGCATGCAAACTATAAAAAATGCTGTAAAACTTTTTTCATTTACGAAAGACTTCGGTCTTAAGTAAATGGAGGGAAATGCATCTAAACGATGTGGAAAACATGGTATAAAGATGGGTTTGTTACATAAATATCACACTTTAGTTTCAATTTTGTAAAAATGCACTCATCTCAAACTTATTTAAAAAATGCCCACATTTTTTAACATGATTAACTTAATGTCCATATTTATTATTAAGGACAAAATGGAAAAGTCATAAAAGAATCTAATCTCTTCTTTCCCTCATTAAGTCCAAAAAAGTTCAAATAAGTTCACAAGTTTGAAATAGTTAATGTGATTTTTTATTTTTATTCATTTCAATTTGTTTTTATACCATTTATTAAAAATTGTGCAATTTAGTCCGTATTAGTCAATTGTAAATAAAATAATCAATAATTTTCATTTGTCTTAAAAAGGTTATTCATGGACATGTTCTTTTAAGAAATGTTCAAATTAGAACAATTATGTCCAATTTTGATCAATTATGTTCAACCCCATTTCATGCATAATATGTCCAAAAAAAATTCTTTTATCAGGAACACATATTCAACATCTTGAATAATGTCCAAAAGAGTACAAATTTGATCAGTTAGACAACAAAAAGAAACAATGGTTGAAGCTAGTAGAAAAATATTGAAAGTATATACAAATTAGTTCAAAAAAAGGTTAAAAAAGGTACAAATTTGATCAAATAAGTATAATTTGATCAGCTAAAACAAATTTTCAACTTAAAGAACAAGCTAGTTCTAAAAAATATTCAAAAAGGTATAATTCTGATCACTTTAACAAATTTTTAAATTAAAGCCTAGATTACTTCAAAAAAATCAACAGAGTGCAATTTAGGCAATCACACAAAAATTTAATTCAAATAAAACAAACAGGCTGCGTATTGTTCAAATAAGTACAACATTGATAATTTAAAACTGAATCTAAACCAAACAGATTAGATAAAATGCACAGATTACTTCAAAATAACAACAGAAACTCTAAAAAACCTAAAAAAACAAAACAAAAAGAAAAATACGGGGAGGCAAAGGAGACTGATAAGCTCCTCCGCCACCAATAGGTCGAAAACGTCCACCCCCACCTCCAACCGATCCAAATTCACCACCGCGAGGCGAACTTTTGAAAGGCCTGTGATCTCCTCCGCCACGGCCACAGAAATTTCCAAGACTACGACGACTATGATTATAACTTTCGTTATTTTTTGAACCGTTATCAGAAAATCAAGACAATTAGGATTCATATTATTAAAAAAAAGAAAAAAAACTAACAGATGAGGTGAAGGATGGAAGCTCCTGCTGTGGGTGGGCGGAGGCGATTGGTGGGAGGCTGTCTGCGTGTTTGAATTATCTTGAGTGTTTGAATTATGATTTGGAAAGTATATCTGTAATGAGGAATTTGCTGGAAACAAGGAGTTTAAATTTTTAAAAGATATTTTATTACCTCTTTAATTGTAAACTTCCCAAAATAACCTTTACAACTATTTAAAAAGTCAATTGGGTATAACTATAAAAAGTCAAACTATAAATAGGCATTTTTACAAAACAAACTTATAATAAGTGCATTTATATAAAACAAAATTAATTAAAGGTATTTTTACAAATGTATAAACTAAAGAGGGTATGACACATAATTAATCCAGATACTATGGCTGACAAGCCCAACGTGAGTCCAACAATCCCACTGAATCTTAGATCTATCTGGCTCAGATTATTTCCTTTTGAATTTGAGTTTTGTTATTTGAATTTCTTTTTTATTTCAAGATGAAGTTTAGTCACATTAAAAGTCCAGACTTTAGCTATTACCTCGATGTATTTAAAGGCTATTGCCATTCTTCAATAAAGCATCGACTTACAATCTAAAGACTTGAGATAGACAGCTCTCTTTGAGCTTCCGGATAGGCAGCTCTCCGTTTGAGCTCCAACCATAGGTTCCCATCGGAACAACGCTTCACGACGCAACAACACTTCTAGAGCCAACAGGCCTGTGACTCGATCAGTTAGCAGGGACCGTACCAAGTCTCTCCATGAAGGAAATACTTCTGCTTTTCCAAAAAGCTGACATCCATAGAAATAATGGTTTTTTTAATTACCAAATTATAACACGTACCCCTTTTATTTGGTGCATAGCCAATAAACACATGTTTAACAGCTCTAGGGTCAAGTTTACTTTGCCCTGGGGAATGAGCATACACAGTACACCGAAAAATCTTAAGAGGCAGGACAGAATATAATCTGTGGAAAATATTTTTCAAATAGCTTTAGAGGAGAGTCATAATATGATATTCTACTAGGCATCCTATTAATAAGGTACAATGTAGTTAAGACAGTCTCTTCGCATTGGTATTTAGGGACATGCATTAAAAACATTAAAGCTCGTGCAATCTCAAACAAATGTTTATTTTTTTTTTCAGCAATACCATTTTGCTAAGGAGTGTTAACACATGTAGTTTGATGTGTAATACCATTTTCTTGGAAAAAAAAACTGCACAAGAACTTATTTAACATGTTCAGTATCATTATCAAAGTGTAAAATGCATATTTTTTGTTTGAAATTATGTTTCAATCATATGATAAAACATTTGAAATAATTGAGCTACTTCTGATTTATCATTCATGAGGTAAACCCAATATAGCTTAGCATGGTCATCTATGAAAATAACAATCCATTTTTTTCCACAGAATTAGTGCTGACTCTCGAAGGTCCCTACACATCACTATGAATTAGATAAAAACGTTTTGAAGGCATATAAGGTTTTGATGGATAACTCGGTTTATGACTCTCTGACAAAAATTCAATGTTCGCATATTAAATTAGAAGGTTCCAAATCTTTAAATATCTGGGGGTAAGAATTCTTAAGATAAACCAAAGCTAGGATGATCTAATATATTGTGCCATAGAAGAATTTGATCCATAACGGGGTTAGAACTGACACTGCTATAGCCTTGAGCCCTTCTATTCTTAGATTCAGCATCAACAAAGTAGTAGGGTCCATTTCGAAGTCTAACACTGCCAATCATCTTCCCCGAATTCTGTTCCTGAAACAACTTACTGACAGATGGTAAGTTACAGGTTAGTTTAGGTGATTGCAATACGAAACCTTTACCGGTTACAGGAGAGAAAGATCCATCTGCAATAAGAATCTTTTTCATGACCTGCACAAGGTGTATAAGATTGTGAAGTATATCATATGATTAGACGTACCTGCATGTATAATCCAAGGAATTGAACTAATAGGGAATGAACAAGTAAAGACACGAGGATCACTATCTGCTAGAACCATAGAAACATTAAGGGCATTAGATGATGCAGACCTTGACCTTAGCAACTTCTGGATATAACTAAGTTACTTCGGATGAAAGGGTCCAAACTCAACTCCATTAATAACATCTGACTTGGTGGACATTTTGTATGATAATTGGTAGTGACTAGGATTTCTACAGTGTGTATGGAAGGAGTGCATGCAGGGTAATTAATGAAAGTGTAAGTAATGGTAACGAAGGAATGGAAAGGAAAAGGAATAGTACAACACTTGTTTGGGAGATAAAAAAATACGAGTGTAAATAACAGAACGTAAAATTATGATTGCAATTTTAAATTACTAAAATAGCCATGTAAAAAAAGTTAATAAGGGTTATTTTAAGTGGACAATTTGTGTTTTTACAATTTTAATGAGGTTAAAAGTTGAAAAATATGTATAAAAGTAACTTTACGATGCTTACACTCCGATTTGGAATGTAAGCTTTGGAGAGGAAAGAAGGTCTTACCTTTGCTTACCTTATGTACCATCATTGTCCCTCCGTACTCTCTATCCAAACAAGGGTAATAAATTACTCTTCCTTTACTTCCCCTCCATTAACCTTCCTTACACGCCATCCAAACACATTCGTTGTCCAGTACAGCTCTTATGCCGTCCAAAAAAAATATAGAAACAAGTATGTATTTCTGTTTTTTTTTTTTTGCGTGTCTTTTAAAACAGATGTTTATATGTTTATATAGACAAGAACAGAAACTAAGCTAGGAAACATGCAATTGATGGAGCTAATTTAGCTACATTTAATATGATTTAAGCTAATTCATAGGAGAAGGATCTCCTATCAAATATTCCATATTTTCCAACACTTTCTCATTACTCCTTTAATCTTTATTATGTACTGGAAATCATAATCATGCCCAATTTTTGGTATATAATACTATACAAGCTGTTTGTGATTTCTTGTACAATTCTATTTCACTGTCTTTTGATGCCTTTTGGGCATGTCTTGGAATATAACTGTACATAGCTGCAGGTTTGATGCAGTATGAAAATTTTCACTTCTTTTTTTTTTGTCTCTCATGCAGAGCTTATGTTTCTACTGGGATTTATATCCTTGATTTGTTATTTTTGATGAAAGGCTTAATAATTCTATGCCTTTTTAAATGTTCTTTTGGTCTATTTTACTGGCATATTTCCAGAAGTTGAGCCTTGGTATTGCATTTGCTACGAATTTGAATGTAATGATCTTTACAGAATCAAGTTTCTAAATAATGGTCACATTGATGATATATAATTCAAATCATTCAATTGATATAGTATTTTCTAGCTAGTTGCTGTTTTGACTGCTTGAATTTCAATGATTTATGTTACAGGATCCTCTGCGGCCATTGGTATTAGGTGGTGACCACTCAATATCATTTCCTGTAGTAAGAGCTCTCTCTGAAAAGCTCGGGGGACCTGTGGATATCCTTCATTTAGATGCTCATCCTGATATTTATCATTCCTTTGAGGGAAATAAATATTCTCATGCATCTTCATTTGCACGAATTATGGAAAGTGGATATGCTAGGCGGCTTTTGCAAGTATACTTCCTTCATTTCCAATATGCTTCTCTTTCATTGCGATACTGATACATGGCCCTGATGTGTTTTAGTCATCCTTTTAATGCATGCACATTTGTAGTTTAGTATCATTCCCTAAATTTACATTTTACATCTAGCGGATTTACCCCAAAAATGTTCCTTGGTAATACTGTGACTACAGGGTTAGATTTTTCTGTGGAACCGCTTATCGGATTGAAGTTGGTTTCCTCATAGTTTGCCATTGATATTTTATGGCCTCTCAATTTTTCATATGAAATTTCCTCTTACCAGTCTAATTTTTACCCTGATTTCACTTGATAAAGAAAGGTCGATTCATTAATTTGCAAGATCTAAAAACATTCCCATTTGGAATGATTAAGAGCTAGTTTTAGTTAATTGTTCGCAACTTTTTTAGGTAGGCATCAGGTCTATAACTAAAGAAGGTCGTGAACAAGGCAAAAGGTTTGGGGTAGAGCAATATGAGATGCGAACCTTCTCAAGAGATCGGCACCTTCTTGAAAATCTGGTATGTCTCTTTTTCATTTGTTTCTGGTGCATTAGAGGGCTCTAGTCAAGTTAAATTTTGCTTGGGCGTTCTCTTGAATCAGAAACTAGGAGAAGGCGTAAAGGGAGTGTATATCTCAATTGATGTGGACTGCCTGGATCCTGCCTTTGCTCCTGGTGTATCTCACATTGAGCCGGGAGGTCTCTCTTTCCGTGATGTTCTTAACATCCTCCACAACCTTCAAGCCGATGTTGTTGCGGCAGATGTTGTTGAATTTAATCCACAGCGTGACACTGTTGATGGGATGACTGCAATGGTTGCTGCAAAGCTGGTCAGAGAGCTGACTGCAAAGATATCTAAATAGGTTCCTATCAAGACTTTATGATATTATATTTTTCTACTCGGTACACCTGACAAGTCTGAGAATGGCACTAGGATGTCTGCAATGCATTGCCTCACCCTCGCATTTGATTCTTCCGAAGAGGTTATTAATTTCTACAATCATTTTGTTCTTGGTTGCCTTTTTATTTTAGTAACTCTGCTTCAATGATAAATGTAGAAATAATGCTGCTTTAGTGCTTTGCATTAATGGTTAGGACAGTGTTCAAGCTCATCTCATCCCAAAAGAAGAGAAGAGTCGATGAAATCTATATGATTACTTCTAGCAACTCCCAAGTATTGAATACTCGGAGCTTGCATTTTATAGTCACAGGCAATACTCTGTGGTATAAATATAATACCTCTGTTGTTTGAATGAGATTTTTGCAGTGCCTAGACCCTTGGTTATATTTGACAAACTATCACATGCTACACCATTTTGTTCCAGTTTACATTTTCTCTGGGCTATATATTGGGATTAACATTTATAATTTATAATTCGAGAACTTGCAACAATATAAAATAATAGTACATTTGAATGACGGAAATGTTGCATTGCTTTGCTGATTTATATATTCCCTATCTCATAGTTTGTCATGAATTTCAATGAAATCTGAAATATATTAGATTAAGTTTCAGTTAATTAGTAAAATAATATTGTTTCATTGGTCTTCCGTTTCCCTCTATATTCTTCTCTTTTTTTTTTGTCCGAGTCCTGGTATCCTGATCCACTGGGACGAGACTAATCCGACTCGGGAGGAATTCTGAGTGTTTAGATTTTATTCCCCTTCTAAGCAGCGTTGTAGGGGATCGAACTGCAGTCCGTCCTATTAGGTTCAGCCCCAATAATCACTAAACCAAGACACGTTTGATAAAATTAACTTTATCGGCTTCTTCAATGACAAATGAGTGTTCCTAATTAAATACTATAGGATGCTTTAATCTAATAGCATCATTTTTAGATAGTACGTGGAAATGAATCACTCCATCTTTGTAATTGAAAGTTTTATATAGTAACACGTATTATATCATATTAATTAACTAATAATTAATGCAGAATTAAACGGAAAAACGACAAACCTAGAAATCCATTTCTAATACAGCGAAAGTAAATCGTAACCACGTTAAGAGTATTCTGGTTCCATAGACGTTTGAACGTTGAAATCTGACGGAGTTTCGCCCCTGAAAACCACGTCGGAAATAATCGGATCAACCAAAAACTGGGAGAGAGAATTTTTTGATTCTCTCTACGAGAAAACATATTGCTAACATCAGAAATGAGAGAAGAGAACTCTCATTTATAGAGTTCTAGGTACCTCTTGGTGATTTGATACCTTTTAGGTCAAATTACATTTTAGTCCATAACACATGAAATGTTTCTAATTTAATCCTTACACCAAATAATCAATAATTAAGTGCCAAAACTTAATTATATATATTTGACAACCCGAACATCATGAGCGGACTAAATTATTCTTTCAATTATTGTTATTATTATTATTATTATTGTTATTATTATGATTATATACTATTTTTTGATTTTAATTTTGCTTCAAAATATAAATTATATAATATAATAAAATTATAATTTATAAATTACTAACATGCTTCAAAATACTTTATTTAATTTTAAGATTGGTTGACATGTGTGTGCCAAATTTTTTTATTTTATGTTTGAATATAATTATTTACCACAAACTATAGTTTATATGTTTGTGATAAGGCTTTAATCAATAATCTATACGCACAATGTTAGGTTAGACTTATTTAAAATATTTTCGGATCTAAATCAAGCTTTTGAAAATATACCAATTGATTCAAGTATAAATCTATTAAATGATAATATAATCTTCCTAAAATTTATTCCACTTTCATAATATTTATTATTTTTCTCAAAGACATAATCATGTTACCAATCCCTTTTTGGTATATATGGCATAATTTTTCCAAGTAATTTAAAATATTAAAAATTTATATTTATATTTTTGTGATTTTAATTATTATTTCTATCTTCCTCCATATAAGTTTTTATTTTTTTATATTTGTTTGAAATTTAAGTTAGAGTTTTAAGTTTTTTTAATTGTTTATGGTGTTATTTTTTATTAAGTATAGATTTTGGTATTTAAGTTTGGCCATTTCATTGTGTAATTTTATAAGGTTGAAGAATGAATCTTTAAAAACACAGTAATAATAATAATATAAAATTTCAATTAAATTCTTATTTCATTTGCTGAATATTTCATTAGACGATTTGGTTTGTATTAATTTTTTTATTAATATGTATTTTCTTATTTATTTATTTGAGAAAATAAAACTTTGATGTTATGACATAATTTTAAGAGATTATGAGATTAAATAATATGTTTTAAAATAAAATGTTTAACATCAATATAAGCAAAACAAATGTAATTTTAAAGAATTTGTTTTAAATAGATCCAAACTGATTATGTAACATCAAAAAATAACAAATCATTTTAATATATTACAATTGTTTGTATCCAAAAATACGAATCATTGTGCTGGAATAATATATACTGGAATTAAATTATACATTGTAAAAAATGTGATGATAAAAATTATTTGAATTTTTAAATAAAACGTGAATAGTTTCCCAAATTTTTCTTTTAAATCATTAGTTACAATTACACTAAAAATAACTTTAAGGAAATTGTGCAACCCACCTTATAAAAAATAAGACTTGATCTTAATACATATAGTAATGTATTGAATAAAAAATATGATTGTATATTATATAAATATACTAAACATACACCATTGATATAAATTTCAACGTGTCGCTTCTTTTCAAAGTGAAGTAAAGTGACGCCAATTTTTGCAAAACTCATTTTTCAATAAACCTTGAAATTTGCACTCTAATTTTTGTTTTCTTTTTAAAACATAAGTATAGGTGAGGGAAATGGAACATGGTTTTGCCCAAAACATGAAATACAAAACCAGAGTGGAACTTTACATCAATACGTTTCAAAATACGGAAGCAAATGGAAAACTGTTTTACATGTTATGGTCGTAATTCTCATATATATAAATTCTGCGAAAGCATACAAAACAATCATAATCAAAACCCTAGGAGCTCGACCTTCAAGAAGTATCGCACCGCTAGCCCTAACGAAAAGTCGTCCCGTATACCTGTCACTCTGCACACATATACACAGCAAAATAAAGGGTGAGTATATAGAAATACTCAGTAAGTGATTCCCTATAGTTATTATTTTGAATGCGTAGGGGAACCTTCGGCCTCCACGGCCTAACCTCCACACAGTTATAATCATATCCAAATCATAATCATCAATTAGCCTATCACTTGCCAAGCAACATTTCGAACATCTCGCATAATCAATCATACACATTAATATCATCCCAAGCCAAGCCATTTAGTAAATGATCATTTTTAAATCTAACCATGACACAATTCAAACACCCATTTAGGCCATCCCTTTTCCAAACCGCACACATTTTATTTCATTATAAACAAGCCAATTTCTATTGATTTTTATTGATACGCAAATCGCAAGAAATCATTCCAAGCATCTCACAAACCATTCACAATATTAATAAGCCACAATACAAACATCCCATAATTTAGTTTATGACCATAACTAAACATCATTCTCATTTAAACATGCCACATGCATTTTCTCATCCTTTCAACCATCATTTGCTTTCATTCACTTCAACAATAAGTATTTCAAAAATAAACACACATTTACATCTACTTGATCAAATCATTAAAACAACATCTTTCATCATTTCAATTCTATACGCTTAACCACATATTGATAAAGCATTCTCAACAACTAACCCTCCACACCTACCATCATCAAACTAGTCAACATACATTTTATATCAAACCGCTATCCTCAACCTCCACATCACATTTAACCAAAATTCATACCGTTAAAATCACGATTCCATGTCTTAAAAACCAAACAAAGCACATACACCATGTTAACAACCCTTTAGCAAGTGTCAAGAACACTTACCTCTAGTCTCAAGAACAATTTCGACGCCCGACCTCCTATTAGGGTTCCATAAACCGATACCTACATGCAAACAAATCACATTTCCTATCATTTAGCATACAATTTGCTAAACTTTAACATTTCCTAATGTTCTTCCCTAGAAATCCCAATTTTCCCACAAACCCTAACTCCCCAAATCCTACCAAAACTTATGTTTTTATGTTAATGATCTATGGAATCATAACTACAATAAAAATCCAACATAACCCAACAGAAAACTCACTCTTTATCACATACATTTCATTAAAATCGGAACTTACCTCACTAAAATCCTGTCCAAAAACCTTAGAGCTCGTGTGGGTAATGTTTCGGAATGCAATTCACGAATCTCTACGTATTGGAAGCAAGGTTTGAGGCTCGAAGGTGTTTGGAAGAGTGTTTTTCGTGTTTAGGGTTGAGGGAAAATGGTGGAAAATGTTTAGGCTCGAAATATATGGGTTTCTCTCTTTTTGGATGAAAACACACGTTTTAATCTGAACACAGACGTCTAGAACAGCCTTGGGAAACGACATTTGGCCGTTCCATCATTTGTGCTGCCAATTGGCCTATAACTGCCATGGGCCATTCCTGTAGCCGTTCACAGCCACAGGTTTGTCCGTTTCTCACTTTCCAACTTCCTTCGATTTCCCGACATCTATATCTATTATACATACATGCTTACCACTTATAATAAACATTATTCGACCTAAAGTTAGGCATTTCCTAACATCAATTAACACGAACTAACCATTTTTCCATCACACATTATTCCGACTAAAAATGGAAAAATTTTCAGGGCCTTACAACTCTCCCCTTAATAAATTTTGTCCCCAAAATTAGAAGCAAGTTAGGTTTCTAAACTGGCTTAACTTACTTAACCTCACACCTTCCAAATTAAAACTCTTAAGTTTTAATGATTCACAAGGATCAAACATATCATTAAGCGAAAGCATATATTTATGTTCCATTCATAACCTTCACTTAACCCTTTTATCAAAGTCACAAAATCTCTGCCTTACACCTTTAACTATGCATACATTTATTTCACTATCGTAAGCAGCCAATCATACCCATCAGATCATGTCAACTCATAAAGCTGATATCCATCTGTCATCATTAGAAACTGATCCATTTCCTTTGTCCTGAATTCTCTTGTCTGACTCTCACAATACATATATCTATGCTTGCGATCCCTCATTTATCAGGTAGTGCCAGCCCAAGGTACGTAAACAATAATATAATTTGCGATCGTAGAAGAAAGAAATGCACAATGCAGAAATGTTTTCAAGAAATCCAAGTAATGTCCTACCTTTGGTCAAGAAACTATGTAGGAAGTCAAGGGATGTATTTCCTTATACAAGATACAATTCTGGCAACACCTTCAAGAGAAACAACGGGCGATAGCAACCCCTATAATCGAATCCTCAAACATACTTTACCAATCTCCCAATTTCATTTATAAATGAATAGTTATAATAATTTTCTTTCTTGTATTTTTCTCTCATATATTCATCATCAATTTTCCCATAATGAAGTTATTTCGTTACCTAAACTCTCAGTTTACACTTTATTTTTCTCTCACAGTACTTAACCGGTGTTTTAGAACAACCAAGTTCACTTAGTTAGATTTTTATACAGAACTTAATCCACACTCATTCTAGATCACCTTCCCAATTTCTGGAAAAACACTCGTACTCACGATAGTTACTTAGGTTTCTCTTAGGTTCCCAAGTCTTATTTAGGTAATTCATTTGCCTTACATAAATTTATTCATAATTATTTTGGTCACATTATGTTTACTAGATAGTTGTCTTCTATTTACTTCAAACTTTTGTTAACTAACACACATTCATAAGGTTTCCCCACTCGATTATAAATCACAACCTATATCATCCAGCACACCATATATCATCATAACACAACTGAGTATAGAAGTCTTACCTAAAGTGCCATCATAATTGGCCGCAGCCTCACTCTGTATCATAGCATCCACTAGTGTTTAGGGCGAAGCTGCTGCCTGAGGAACACTCCCGCCTCTAGCAATAGTGCCCATCCGCTCATCTGTTCTTTTTGTGTAACAATGTTGAGAAAAGTGGCCTGTCTTGTTACAGTAATAACATACCAGGCGAGTATCTCCGTCCGAATGTGTACCTGCACTCTGGTGCCTTGCAGTGAAGTACCCAACAGTTTCTTTTCTTTTGCCTCGAGTATCATCTCCCACATGTGTACTGCCTCTGAGATACACTCCGGAGGGTCTAGAGTCACTCTTCTTGCCTCCTCCATTTAATCTAAATCTCTCTGATCTCTTTGTTTTCTTTCTTTCATACCGGCCCTGCTCGACTGCCAACTCTTTCACCCTAATAGCGGTCTCTAACAAGATCTGATATGTAGGCAGTTTTACTGCTATCCGGGTGTGAATGTCAGATTGAAACCCTAGCTCAAAATGGTCACTCTTCTGTTCATCAGTAGCCACCTCCTCTGGCGCGTATCAAGAAAGCCTCGTAAATTGTGCCTCATACTCCATAACCGTCATTCCTATTTGCTTAAGTTCCATGCACTCAATCTTCTTTCGGTCCCAATACAGGGGAGGGGTATACTTTTTACCAAACTCCCTTTTGAAATCATCCCAAGTAAGCGTAGCTAGTTCATTCTAGCTTACTGAAATTGTTTCCCACCAATTCCATGCATCTCTATCCAAAAGTGAGGTGGTGTACCTCAACTTTTTCTCTGGAGTGCACAGCATACAGTTAAGAATCCGCTCGATGTGTCTTAGCCAATCCTTTGCCTCTGTGGGATCTATGGTACCATCAAAAGACTTTACGACTTGTTTGCAAACCTCTATAAAATTTCTATTATCACTAGCTCCCATTGCAACCCCTTGTTCACTCATCCTTCTTTGCATCATTTCGTAGAAATGTGCATAGGTTGGATTGAAAGGTAAATTAGTAGGGTATGTCTGCAGGTCATTGTGCCCTGGGGCAGATCCTTGCCCCTACACTGACTCGCATGACTCTACAACATCGTGCGACACATGGTCGACTGGCTCTATCGTATAGAAATAACCATTTTCAAAACTTAGTTTTACACACAATGATGCAATGAAAATATTTTTTTGGCACAGTCCGCAAGGAATCTACTCCCTGCTATGATACCACTAAATGTGACACCAATTTTTGCAAAACACATTTTTCAATAAACCTTGAAATTCCACTCTAATTTTTGTTCTTTTTAAAACATAAGCATAGGTGAGAGAAAATGGAACATGGTTTTGCCAAAAAAATGAAATACAAAACCAGAGTGGAACTTTACATCAATATGTTTCAAAATGAGGAAGCAAATGGAAAACAGTTTTTCATGTCATGGTTGTAATTCTCATATATATAAATTCTGTGCAAGCATACAAAACAATCATAATCAAAACCCTAGGAGCTCGACCTTGAAGAAGCATTACACCACTAGCCCTGACGAAAAGTCGTCCCGTATACCTGTCACTCTGCACACATATACATAGCAAAATAAAAGGTGAGTATATAGATATACTCAGTAAGTGAATCCCTATAGTTATTATGCTGAATGCGCAAAGGAACCTTCGGTCTCCACGGCCTAACCTCCACACAGTTATAATCATATCCAAATCCTAATCATCAGTTAGCCTATCACATGCCAAGCAACATTTCGAGCATCTCGAATAATCAATCATACACACTAGTATCATCCCAATCCAAGCCATTTAGTAAATGATCATTTTTAAATCTAACCACGGCACAATCAAGCTATATCATTTCACATTCAACCACTATAACACATATCACCTTCTTTTAAAACATAAGCCTCACATTGCCATCAATCTAGACAAATCAACATCAAATCCCACAACGTATACAATTGCACATAAAACATGTAAACATTCTCATTCATTAAGCTCATTCAAGGGCACATATCATTCAATCATGAGTCATCAGGTCACGATTCACAACAATACATACCCATACAGAATTAAACACAATCCACATAACTAAATCAACGCACATGTGCTCGATCATAAGTCAATCTCATATCTTAACCATCACACATTCATATTCAGGAAGTCAACATGTATGCATAATGAATACAAGTGCAATGTTAATGCATTATCCACACATATGTACACAGGGGTCTAAAATATCGGGTCTAGCCCGACATCAAATCATCGAGCTCTCGCTCGGCCTCAAATCATCAGGATTGGCCCGGCATCGAGCTCTTGCTCGACATCAAATTACAATTGGGCTAATCCCTCATTTTTCTCACAATTGGGGTAATCCACCATTTTATCACAATTCATCGGGCCTTGCCTGGCATCGAGCTCTCGCTCGGCATAAACATAACATCAAGAGTTAAGCTTTTGTGCTCTCAAACATTTGGACTAATCCCCCATTTTATCACATGTGAGCCATAGGCTCCCGTATCTCAATGCATGAACATACACGTGATCATGCCAACACAATAATGGTCTGTATGAATGCAACTCCATGCATTTCATCTCAAACTTTCTCAAAACGCATGCACATGAATGTTCCACAATTCATCCATACCATAATATCAATCAACATATTCACAATGGCCAACTCGTGGCATAATCATCATACACATATGTAACTCAAAGAGAGTTCATCATATAATCAATAAAGAACATTCATATCGTGCATATAAAAATGTAAATCATGATTTACCACATCACTCTCAATTATATAATTACATCTAACATATACGGCCAACTCGGCCCAAGCCATCACCAAAGCATACGGAACACTCATAGCATACATTTGAAAGTTCAAACATTTTCATTATAAGCTTTATGAATATGTTCATACCACACTTAACACCTCGTTCACACATTTCCCTATACTTTTATTATTTTCTCTATGTCATTTTCCACATAAACCACACAAGATTATATGTTCATATCTATACCATTCATAACAGACCATTTATATAACCATTAACATTATCGCATACAATTCTTTAAGCATTTGAATCAATAGACCAACCCATGTCAATTAACCCCTCTTGAACCTCAAATTTAAACAAACAGAACAGGGGTAAATGGCCAAGTGGAATGGACAGCTTGGCCATTTACCTTGGCCATTTCCATTCCCTATCCACAATTATAAAGGGAACAACCATGGGAAACGGCAAGCCTGGTCGTTCCCTTGGCCGTTTGCACCTACAGGGCTGCTAAAATAGCATTCCAACACTTTAACACCAACAACAATTAAAACACCCATTTAGGCCATCCTTTTTCCAAACCACAAACATTTTATTTCATTATAAATAAGCCAATTTCCATTAATTTCTATTCATACACAAATTGCGAGCAATCATTCTAGACATCTCACAAACCATCCGCAATATTAATAACCATCAATACAAACATCCCATAATTTAGTTTGTGACCATAACCAAACATCATTTTCATTTAAGCATGCCACATGCGTTTTCTCATCTTTTCAAGCATCATTTGCATTCATTCACTTCAATAATAAGTATTTCAAACATAAGCACTCATTCACATCTACATGCCCAAATCATTAAAACAACATCTTTCATCATTTCAATTCCATACACTTAACCACATATTGATCAAGCATTCTTAAGAACTGACCCTCCATACCAACCATCATCAAACTAATCAACATACATTTTATATCAAACCGCTATCCTCAACCTTCACATCAAATTTAACCAAACTTCATACCGCCAAAATTGAGATTCCATGTCTTAAAAACCAAACAAAGCACATAAATTATGTTAACAACACTTTAGCAAGTGTCAAGAACACTTACCTCTACCCTCAAACACAATTTTCTCGCCCAACCTTCAATTCGGGTTCTGAAAACCGATACCTACATACAAACAAATCACATTTTCTATCATTTAGCATACAATGTACTAAAATTTAACATTTCCTAATGTTCTTCCCTAGAAATCCCAATTTTCCCACAAACCCTAATTCCTAAAATCCTACCAAAACTTATGTTTTTATGTTAATGATCTATGGAATCATAAACTACAATAAAAACTCAACATAACCCAACAGAAAACTCACTCTTTATCACATACATTTCATCAAAATCGGAACTTACCTCACTGAAATCTCGTCCAATAACCCTAGAGCTCGTTTCGGTGATGTTCTGGAATGCAATCCACGAATCTCTACATATTGGAAGCAAGGTTTGAGGTTTGAAGGGGTTTGGAAGAGTATTTTTCGTGTTTAGGGTTGAGGGAAAACGGTGGAAAATGTTTAGGCTCGGAATATATGTGTTTCTCTCTCTTTTTGGACGAAAACACGCATTTTAATCTGAACAAAAACGTCCAGAATGGCTTTGGGAAACGGCGTGTGGCCGTTTCCATGGCCGTTCCATCATGTTGTGCTGCCAATTGACCTAGAACTGCCATGGGAAATGGCTTCCCAGGCTGTTCCCAGCCACAGGTTTGTTCGTTTCTCACTTTTCGACTTCCTTCAATTTCCCGACATCTATATCTCTTATACATACATACATACTTACCACTTAAAATAAACATTATTCCACCTAAATTTAGGCATTTCCTAACTTCAATTAATATGAACTACCCATTTTTCCATCACACATTATTTCGACTTAAAAAGGACAAATCTACAGGGCGTTACAAGTAATGCTAAATAATTTCTTTTTTTTTCTTTAGCTAAGTGTTTAGACTTTATATTTATTTCTGTATCAATAAGACATGTAAAATGTAACGACCTAAAATTTCACTTAATGAAATTTCAAATAATATATGTAAGAAATTAAGCAAATTTTTTTTGCGAATTATAAAAATAATAATTCAATAGAGGATACGAGAATTAGTTAGAAATAATTGATAAGCTATAAGAAATAGTAATCAGGGTTGTTTAGATGAGCGGAAAACACGAGAGCTAAGTAGAAAACTAAAAGGGTAAAAACGTCCGAACCAAATCCTATATATATATATCTTTGTTCGTGTTGCTCTACCATCACCAAACTCACGTTCTCTCTCCCATCTCAACCATTCCAAAGCTACAAACCTTAGTACCATCATTTCTAGTGAAATCCTGGTGTTTGGGAGTTTTAGAATCAGTCTGTGGTCGGAATTCGGTAAGATTTCTTGTGTGAAATTCCAAAATCCCTTTTTTGTTCTTTGACCTAGTTTTCCGACTTGATATCTCTTTCGTTCAAGCTCCGATTTGAGCAAATGATAGCTCGTTGGGAAGCTTAACATGTGTACTATCCTTTAGTAACTATTTTCGGTGTTTAAATGTGTTCTAGGTGTCCAAAATCGAAGTTTGAAAGCGGACCTTAAATAGTGACGAGTTTGGGTTTTCCAAACCAAGATTTATTTCTGAGTACCATTGCTTAGGTAAGATTCTTTGGGCCCTCTTAAGGTGGTTTTGATAGTAAATTTCATTGGGTATTAATTGATGAGAGAGAATGAAGTTAGGGGAGAAAAATGTGTAGGGTTTTTAAACGGAAGTTATAGGAAGTAGGATAATAACCATAGGTGGGTGCATAAAAAATTGTAAAAACATTCTTAGATGAATCTGTTAGAAGCTTCGAAGGTGATTGACAAAAAGGGAAGGAATAAGTTCGGTAAAGGGTTGGTGTAGAGCATTAATGAGAGAGGGGATAAAAGAGAGGAAAGGGATCATTAAGCACGTAAACATAAGAACATCGTTAATTTATCATTTTGCAGAGTCTTATGCATATATGTGATTGATGTGATTCCTAATTTGATAATAGGAGGACCAAATCACGGTGAGGGTGGTTCCTAGTCGAGAAGTTAGACGAGTCTTGCGAGGTAAGTAACACGAATGCAGCCATCCTTGTGTGTATTGTATGAGTGACAATTTGTTTTTTTTTATTGTTGGTTGGTTATAAGTACATGATACCAAGTTTGTTAAATGTGTTAAGTTTTGGTATGTATGATGGTGCATGATAAGTGCATTGGTTATGAATACTTGCTGCTATTATAGTATGCCAATTGAGAGTTGTTGTGCTGATAATGTTATAATGGGAATGAATGTGATGTTTGGTGCTCAGAATATTGATTTATATGAATCGACATGTTGATTTGGTATGAACATAGGTGATTGTATTCAACATTGAATTCTAAAGTATGGTATGTGGATGTGTTAAGTGTATGATTGATGATATAGTTGATACATGTAGTATTAATGCATTTGGGCTCTTAGTGAGCATATTTAATTAATGAATAAAGGCTCTTAGGGAGCAAAATTTAGGAGGGAGTGGTTATGGCACCTAGTGTGTAATATTTGGTACTTAATGCACAATATTACGGGTAGTATATAAAACATACTACACCGGGCACAGTGGTTGATAATTCGATACACAGACGTGTGTACAAATGTGTTAGGCCAAAACAGGGCGATAATAAGGCCAAAAGAGGGCGTAAATGTGGATATCCAATGATTATAACCAAAATTCCCAGCCGAACAACCTGTTTGCAGATGTCAAATTATTGGCCAAAACAGGGCGTAAATTAAAAACCAAACTGAAATTTATGAATGATCATATAAGTCCGCATTATGGGTCATGCATTCACATAGTTATGTTCATATATGTTGAGTTGTTATGTGGATGAAGAATTATGAGTGTTTATATGAATTGTAAGGTTGATTAAGGAGCTATGTGATATAATTTGACATATTTGATCGTGATTTGATGAATGTTGAATCAAGTTTTATGATGAATTTAGCTGGTTTGGTTGTTGTGATGTTAAGGTTTGATTGAATGGTTGAATCTTGCAAAGATGTGGTTTTGGTTTGTGTTTTTGCCAAGAAATTCGGGATCCACGCAGGGCGGCCTCAAGGTACTCAGGCTCGCCATGATCACGCGTACTTTACAGCCGACCACGCTTTGTCTGCACCCACACTATGCACAGTGGTAGCGATAGCGCGTACTTCCTTACCACAGCGCGTAGTCCAGGCTGAGACCATGTGGATCTCTGAGTGCTTCTTGTTTGATTGATGTTTAAACCTTGTATATAACTATTTTGGTGTATGTGTTGGTACATTGTGAATTATGAGTGGAACGACACAAAGTCAACTAAGTTTTTGCTTACATTATGAATGGATTTGAGTGTTAATAAATAAATTGTGGATGGTTGTCCATGTCGATAAGTGTTGCTTATTGGGTCTTGCGACTCACGGTGTTTTATACCTGCCCTGTGGGCAGGGAATTGAGAGTACGTTTTGGGTACAAGAAGGTGTAAAGCTTTTGGGCGCTCCAACTCAGACTGTTGGTTGAAGAAACTGACGTGGGCTGTGCACTAGGGTTTTATCTCTCCTGACCTTCAAACTTTTGTAAACATTCATTTTGTAGGATTATGTTCGAAATAGAATCAATCTGGTTTCTTTTCCTGTTTAACCCTAACAGTTTTGTAAAACTTTGTAAATTTGTATTTAGTAATGAAAGGTATTTGGATGTTATATATATATATTAATGTGGATGTGCTAGAAAGCTTGCAACCGAATTTCGAACTTTCTATTTAACAAACTAATGATGTCCAAGATTTGAATATCACCTTAAGGGAATTCATATAATAATAATAGGTGGTAGTCGAATTTTGGGGGTCACAATTTGTGGTATCAAAGCATAGGTTTTGTAAATCCTCGGTTCCTAAAGATATGGGTTTGTAAAGTCGATTTTTAAAATATGATTTCAATGGCATGCATGCTGGATTTTGAAAATGTGCATTGCCCTTCATGATTTCTAAATGGAGTTCTTTTTTTGTTTTTCTGATTTCCACTTCTAACATGATTTGGAAATGGAAGAGGGACAAGGAGAAAGTGCACACGCAGTCACTGATTCTTTTGAGTCGGTGCAAGGAAATGTAAATGCTCCTCATGCAAGTGAGCAAGCACCTTCTAACTCTCAAGCACAAGCACAAGCTTAACCTCAAGCTATCCAACAACTCTTAGATCTTATAGGAGTGACTGTGAGGTAGCAAATACCTCGAGCTCAGAGGTTGGAAACTGACTGAAACAATGAGCAGATTAGAAAGCTTGGAGGAAAGCCCTTCTCTAGCACTACTGATCCTTCTGTTGCTGAAGATTAGATGAGGGACACAGAAAGGATTCTGAGGAGGATGAGTTGCACTTCTGTGCAGAAGGTACGATATGCGACCTCATTGTTTAAGGGGGAGGCAGTAAACTGGTGGGATATGGCCCTCAGAAGCTTGAATGAACCTCTTACGATGACATGGGAGGAGTTTTAGGTAGTTTTTACCGAGAAGTACACTCCACCAGTGTACAAGAGAGAGAAGAAGGCAGAGTTTCATAAGCTGGAGTAGGGAGATCTCTCCATGGCTGATTATGAAGTAAAGTAAACTCTTCTCTCTAGATCGTGCCAGAAGAGGCTAAGAAGGACAAATTTGAGACGTGCCTAAAGAGAGAGATTCGTCTACTACTGGTCAAACAACCTGTCAGCTATTCGGCTTTGCTTACTACTGCATTTAGAGCAGAGAAAACTCTAGAGGAGGAGAAGCCTCTAAAGGCCAAAAAGGCAAAGCAAGAAGGAACTTTTGGTAGGGCAAAGAATTCCAGTGCTCTGGGGTCCAGAGTGACCAAAGGTTTTAAGAACAAGAGTGGTAGGGGAGCAAGCTCTACTGCAAGATCTTTTCCTCGACCCAATGAGAAGAGCTGGTTTGATGGCCGAAAAAGAGCAAACCTCATTTGTTGTTATTATCAGAGGCCAGAGCATTAGGAGTAGGATTCTTATAAGAAGAGATATGATGAATCGAAAGCTCAACGTCCTCAGAGCAGTGTGGGAGATAATCAGACCCGTGTTAGTGGGAACAGAGAATGAGGTGCCTAGTCTGGGAGGGTAGGATCACATGCCAGGGGCTCTAAAATTAACTAGTCACCAGCCCTAGCATCACCTCAGGCCAGGGTTTATACTAAATCTCGTAGAGATGCTGTGGACGACCCGAATGTTATCTCCGGTACTATTTACATTTTGGGTTTTCCTATTATTATGCTTATAGACTCTGGTGCATCGTGTTCATTTATTGATTATAATCATGCATTAAAATTTAACGTTGGGGGTAGAGACTCTAGATTACATTATTGAGGTATCGATGCCGTCTAGGGAGTTAGTGAGAGTGAGAAAGGCAGTCAAAGCCTGCCCTATTGTAATCGGTGACTGTGAATTCTAGGCGGACTTGGTGGTGATCCGTTTGGAGAATTTCGGGCTAATTTTAGGAAAGGATTGGCTTGCAAAACATAGGGCCATGGTAGATTGCTTTTCAAAAGAGGTGTCCATCGATGTTGAGGGACGAAAGGAGTTGTTTGTGGGGGACAGAAGAGTGATACCCTCCTGTTTGATATCCGTTGTACAGGCCGTGAGTTTGATGAAATATGGGTGTGAGGCATATTTAGCTAGTGTGGTGGATACCATGAGACCCAGTGTGGGGGTGTCTGAAGTTCCAGTGGTACATGAATATCCAGATGTATTCCCAGAGGATTTACTCAGATTACCTCCTAGCAGGGAGGTAGACTTTAAAATTGAAACAGTACCAGGGGCAGCACCAATCTCGATAACACCCTATCGAATGGCGCCAGTGGAGTTGAAAGAATTGAAGAAGCAGTTGGAGGAACTGCTTGATAAGGCTTTTATTAGGCCAAGTATTTCCCAGTGGGGAGCGCCTGTACTATTTGTTAAGAACAAGGATGGTAGTGTGAGGCTGTGTATCGACTACCATCAGTTGAATAGGGTGATGATTAAGAACAAATATCTGTTACCCCGAATTAACGATCTTTTGGATAAGTTGAAACGCGCGGTGATTTTCTCAAAAATCGACCTAAGGTCGAGGTACTGGCAGCTGATGGTAGAGGAAAACTCAGTGCCAAAAACAGCGTTTAGGACCTGATACGGCCACTTTGAGTTCACGGTGATGCCATTTGGGTTGACTAACGCTCGAGCCGCGTTCATGTCCCTGATGCACAAAATTTTGTAGCCCTATCTGGATACCTTTGTGGTCGTCTTTAGTGATGACATTCTAATCTAGTCCAGGACCCGAGATGAGCATGGAAAGCATTTGCGGGTAGCATTACAAGTACTACGTGTAACATCCTCAAATATGTTAGAATTGATATATAAGGAAAATATGTCAAAATGGAATCAAATCGGATCGAAACAGATTGAGAAATTGAATAATGCAGCAGTCAACCCAGATTAACGTACATTCATATGGGGAATAACGTACGTTATTCTTCCTTAACTTTGAGAAAACAGATTGCCAGATAAACATATGTCATTTTAAACATTAACGTACGTTATCGAGCTGCGTTACACATTTTGAAAAGGTCAGAAACACTTCATTTCAACTCAAAAACATTTCCAAACATTCTCTCAACTTCCAGATAATTTACTAAGGTCATCTAAACACTAAATCATCCAACCAATAGAAGAATTACAGCTGATTTTCCACGGAATCATGCTCTAAAGGTAATATTCTCTATTTTAGGTTTTTAAAGAAGATTTGCTGAGTTTGATCTGAAATTGATGTGAAAAATGGATGTGTTTGGTATGGTTTTGATGGGTTTTAGCTGTTGGTCATTAATCTATCAATCAGAAACCACAAAACACAAGATTTGAGCATGATAATGGAAATTCAAATTTTTGGAAAACTTGTGAATTCTTGATTTTTTTGAAAGTTAATTGGTTGTAACAAGTTTGATTGATGATTAGTAACTGATTGGATGATAGAAAACATCAATTGGTTGCCTTAGGAAGAATTGGATATGGAGAAAGCTTACTAAAATGTTGACAATTGGTTTATAATAGGATTTTGATGATTTTAAAGGTAGAATCAATGATAAATTGGTTAAGTAATACCATATTTGTATAGAAATACATATAGGAGGATCTGTACGACGAGTGGAGTGATTGGAGGAGTAGTGTTCTTGTCGAGTTTTGCACGTATTTCGAGGTAAGTGTTCTTACGCTTACTAATTGATTCATAAATTATTGGAATTACGTTGATTAAGCAAAGTAAAGA
>CANYCX011139470.1:0-12485 GCA_948193385.1 Breynia disticha f. nivosa | reverse complement strand
CACTCAGTGTTCTTGATTCAGTGTATGTTCAGTGTTATTTATTTCTTATTTCTGAACGTGTATATATAACCTGCAAGTGTCTCAAAACAAATCATACCAAAACATGCAAGCAGAAAATCATGAATATGTTATCATGAATTGCTGGAGACTTTTTTCTTTTCCAACCTGTTTCTTTTCATGCACATAGAAAATCATGAACATGTTATTATGAATTGCTGGAGACTTTTTCTTTTCCAACCTATTTCTTTTCATGCACGCAGAAAATCATGAACATGTTATTATGAATTGCTGGAGACCTTTTCTTTTCCAAATCTTGAATCTTCTTTTTGAACATGCTTGACAACTTGATTCGTAAAATCTGTATTATTCCTTTTCTGCAGCAAAACTTGTATAAATTGATTCATAGAATCTTCCTGCCGAAAGTGCATTATTCCTTATTTTGTGCAACACAACTGAACCAATATCTACATCGCATGAATATTATTCACAAAAGACTAATGAACAGTGTTTATCTTAATCTTGATCGATAAACCATCTTTTGATCGATTAACTCGGTTGAAGTTGAATCACTATTCATGTCATGCACAGTATAATTATTTTTCTGTTCACGCACATATAATTCACATGTTACTATTAAATGAATACTAAAATACTTTTCATGAATCACTATTCATGTCATAATCAGAGAATATGCACAGTATAATTATTCAGAATATGACAGCACAGTAACCTAAATTTCACTATACATAAAAAAATATTTTCCACATTTAATTTTTCTTTTCATTAATTCTTACCATATTTATCAATTTCAAATATTAGCACATTATCAAAATATATAAATGTATACTATATTTGGTTCAACAGTTTCTTCAAGTGAGTTTCATTTTGCTTGTAATTCTAATTGAGAAATATTGAAAGATTGTGTTGAGATATTGTTATTAATAATATTGATTGTTTGGGATAAATATTGTTCGGATTTATAATTTTGTATAGATTATAGATTGGGTTGGTTGGTTAGAACTTTTGTGATTGTTTTGTGTGATAGCTCTTTTTTCTTTTTGAGAGTGATTGTAATAGGAGAAATTAATAGAGTGTGGGTTAAAATTTTTTTGTTGGGAGACTCAGGTCGTAGACGTAAGCTAGTTAGAGCTGAACCACTATAAATCACCTTGTTTGTGTTGTGTGTTGTTTGTTTTTCCATTATATGTTCAACAAAAGTTCACAAAGAGTTTGAAAGGAAACACACTATTCAACCCTTCTTCTAATGTGTCTGTTATTTTGCACTTTTGTCATCCCTTTTCCAATAGGTGGTATTAGAACTTTGACTCATTGAGTATTGTTTTACTTGATTGAATGATGGAGCCAAATTGGAGTAGAATGATCAGTTTAGATAACACAAATTATCACAGGTAAAAAGGGAAAAGAGCAAGGATGTTAAAAAATAGATTGTTGATGACAAAAAAAAATTATTGTGGATAAGTTATGGATAAGTTGTAGATAAGGTCTGTACAGGTTTGCAGCTAGGTTTTTAGTGCCACATAAAAATTATATGTGTACACTATTTGTGGACTATTTGTAGATGACCACTTCAAAATTATAAAAGTGGATTATTTGTGGACTACTTATGGATGTGTTACTCTAAAATTATACGTGTGAATTATTTGTGAACTACTTGTGGATGTGTCATATTATAATTATATGTGTGGATTGTTTATGAAGATGTGTCACAATACAAAAGGTATACTGACAGAGAAACATATTTAAATACAGTAAAAATGAGTTTTAAAAATCAATTATGGATACATTGTGAATAATTATTAAAGCTCAAACACATAAACAAAATCAACCTTTTGATTATAAAAATTTTGTGGATTGCTTGTGAATATCGAGTATTTATCAATTGAATTTTTTTTAAATATAAAATTTAAATTGCAGAAAGTTTGTGAACTACTTGTAAATGTTGAAATTTTGTAGAATAAATTTAAAAAATTGACATATAATAATATAAATTTAAAAATTGTTATTTATGAAAAAATCAAACTTTAATAATGCATGCGATAACCTTAATAAAAAAAAATTAAGTGTAAACAATGTCCCTGAACATAAAGAAAATGAAAACATAATAATAGAAGTCTTTTCTTTCATTCCGCTCTCCTCTCCACAAGTCCATTTCACCCTACCTCCCTTCTCTTCTACCTCCACATCACTGCCACCCTCTGTCCAGCTGTCAAAACGGTGTCGTCCCTTGACTAATGTTTCGTGTTTAGCTAATAATTTAGGTTTCTTAAGTTTAGTAGAATTAGTGTTGCTTTCCTAATTAATTTGTCGTCTCCACTCGCTAATTCGTACTTGAATTAGCTTCCTTTATTCTTAATTGTTTCATAGTTTGAATTGTTACATCTATTGACAGTAATTTATTTGACAAACTGTAGTTTTTAAAAAATTAAGTGTTTAAGTTTGCTATGTTTAAGCCTTAATCAATTATATTTTTAAGCCTAAGAGGAGTTAAATATAAAATATAATTGTTTAATTTTTTATATAGAAAATCTTCCAAAGATTACATTTGTTTCAGCACTGTAGATTCAACAGAAATGAAAATTTAGTAACTTTTTTCTAAAACTACTCTTAATAATCCAATTTGGAAAATTAGCTTCTTGATTATATAATGATTTTCATGAATTAATAGTTTTTATTTTTTATCATCAAGACTATAAAAATAAAGTCTAAAATGTCATATTAGGATCAGAATTATTAGTGTTTTTTTTTCTAATTAATTAGTTAGAATACCCCAGCAAAACAAGGTCAACTATAGCTTGCACGTTAAGATCGATTTAGACTTTCATATGATTTTATGAACATAAATCTCATGTATAGTCAACACAAATCTCATCGAATTAAACTACACGCAATGTTTTGCAGTCTAATCATAAGTTCAGTTTGATTTATATTTTCCTTGCAAAAAATGGAAACCATAATATTTATTAATGATGATGCCACTCCAGATATGGAGGCAATTATATAGAAGATAAAATTCTGATCTTGCTTGAACATTACAACTTCAATTAATTTATTGAAAACCACAATACAGAATGTTTCGCACTTGGATTATTAATACATAAATCATCTGAATTTGAAGAATTGGCAAAGAATAAATTAATGGAAACGCCAGGCCTTGTAACAATCATTGATGAAGTAAATAAAATGGAAGAAAATCAGTAAGAATCTCATCACTGTCATAAACAACAATATCCAGCTCCAATGGCGGCGATCAAGTTCTAACATTGAGGGAGGTCAGCTGGTGGAGGCGGCAACGTCGTCGCCGCAGTGGGACCATTTTCAACTAGAAAAGCTGTGGCTAATCCCCATGGCAAATGAACGTCTAGATGGCAATGAATGAACCATACACCTGCAATAACCAAATGAGTTTAAATTCAAATATAAATTTTTGGATTGAAGCAGTTTTTAGATTAAGTTATTGACCTGGATTATTTGCTGTGAATCTTACGACGGCCCAACCTCCAACAGGAACACCAATTGTGTTGCGCATTTGTGGGTTAACGAGATTGAACTTTTTGGGAGCATTAATCGGATCATAGTTTCCAAACCCTTGAGCAAGAACATGGAAATTAAATCCATGAATATGCATGGGATGATTCTCTACCCCTATGATTCCTGTATTCTGAAACACAATCTCGACCGTTGTGTTGTACTTCAGCTTCTTTACACTTGTCTTTTTTGGGGCGAACCATAACGTTGTATTATTGTTGAGCATGGTGGAATTTACGTAATCAAATTTAATTGGAGGCTTGTTGGGAAAGTCAGGAGTGTAGATTCCTTGGACGTTGTTAAAGAATGCTTGTAATAGCGACAATTTTGTCGGAGGGACAAATGACGCGTTGTTCATGCTAGCAGAGAGTCGTTGCGGACAAGTTTGATTCGTCCCGCATGGTGCGAGGCCAAGTCCAATTGTTATGAACATGTGTTCGTCAATCTCACATGGCACTGGAACCCACCAAGGTCCAGTGACTAAACTAGTGAGGTTACTGTTGAATTTGTGAGCCGTTGGTGTGTCGTTAGTTGCTGGCATTAGCGGCATTATGGGAGTCGTCGCTGAAGCGTCGCCGTAGTATTTGATGACGCCTCGTGTCGTGCTGTTGTTAAAAGGTAAGCCTTCAGCGCTAACATAAGGGCTAGCTGCTATATAGTATGAGCCAGTTGGTTGGTTAGCCGTTAGAAGAACATCGGTGGTTTGGCCAGGGGCGACTAAAACCACATCGGTGTGGTAAGGTGTTGTGTATTCTGCATCTACGGCGACGACTGTCATCTTATGGTTGGCAATTTTAAAGAAGAGTTGGTTATTGAGTGCAGCATTGATGATACGAAGGAGATATGTCTTTCCTTTCTCCACCTTCAACTTGTATGTTTCTGATTAATTAAAGAACACGATTACATATCGAAGAAACAAATGACCTTAAAATATTTTAACTCGAGTTGAATTAAATTAAGCATGAAGTAACACAGCATGGTCATTTACGTACGATTTTCAGAGCAGTTATAGAGGTCTCCTGGCAATCCATTAATGGTGTAGGCATCAGAATTATTAGGGGCGCCTCCGGAAGCAAGAGCTTCGTTTAAAACATCAACAACATTAGCATTCCACCACTCTCCTGCAAATTACACAATTAAGTACAGAACAATATGATTTAGTACTTAATGACAATAGTGAATGAAACACAATTAAGTAATCGTAATGATAATAATCTGTCCGAGTACCAAGTAAGATGGGAACTTCCTTGTGAGGTTTAGGGAAGGGGTAAGTCCGGCCAGATCTAGGGCGAATAATGAGAGCACCATAGACAGTAGCACGGAGCCATGAGACATGAGCATGCCACCAGAGGGTGCCTTCTTGTCCGACCACCCTAAATTTGTAGGTATAGCTGCTTCCAGGACGTATAGGACACTGAGTGATCATATTAGGTCCATCAGCCCATGCACTCAATTTCTGAAACACTCCATGCCTGCAACAAACCAATTCCTTAGATACTTTTTTTAAAAACCCAAATCAGAATTACTTGAATTTCACATGTTTGTTATTTTGTTTAACAGTTGAAGGGATTAATTCAAAAATGAGTCCAGCTAAAGTGGTTGATGGTTCCTTTTCTTCACAGACTTAGAATTTTCCATTCAACGTGAATGCATGTAGATATAATTCAATATATTAATAATATGATTGCTTACTCTCAAAGTAATATCAAGACATTGAGACTGACTGATAAATAATTCTACGAATGAGCTGGTTCTGATAGATAAGAAAGAATACCAGTGAATTGTGATGTTGTAAGGTGATTCATTATAGACGTGAACAACAAGAGTGTCACCCTCTTCAACATGTATAGTAGGGCCAGGAAGGCTTCCGTTGACTGCTGTTATCACTTGCTCATTGCATAACTTTCTAACTGTGTGGTTTCCAATCTGAAACATAAAAGGAAGACATCATCAACTTCGAGGTTATTTATAATATTTCAGTTGAGACATTGCTAAAAAGAACTATTTCGGTGAATAAGAAATTCAGTAATAATAGTCATTATCATAAAAATGGAAATAATTAATGAAGAATATGTGATTAAACAATCATTACTCCTTGTGAAACAAGAAAACAACCTCGTTTACTTTTCAAAACCGCGGAGAAAACATTTTCTAAGTAAACTTTCGTTGTTGTGATAATTTAAAACACCCTTTTCACTCAAGTTTCAATGGTATAGTCCACAAAGTTTGGTGAGAACGTACGAATGAATATGCATGATCTTAAACCGAGTAAAATCAAAACCAAGAATAATTAATGCTACAATAACAACAACCAAATTAACAAAAAATGGCAAGAACATTAAAACAAACAGTAAAAGAAGCTAAACAGTTAGCAAATTACTGTGAAAGTGTGTTCAACAATAGCAGCAGAAGCCAATGAAGAAGAAGTAAGAAGAACAATAACAAACGACAGCGAAAACAGAAATCTCAACATTTTAATTTGGAAGACAAGAGCGATATCGAACTTAAGAAATAAGACAAATGTAAGAGCACTGAAGAAGATATTGAGATTATATTTAGTTTCTGCAATACTTCTAAGATGAGAATGCAATCATAGAATTGTGTTTATATAGCAGCAAGCGTTGAGAGAGTCGTAGGGATGGTTCGATTGCGTGACAAGTATTATCTGGGAAAGTTTTGTGATAAAGAAAGAAATAATTTTATTTTTTTTGAGATTGGAATTGTTAGTTATCAGAAACTTCGTTATCTAACAGCTAAAGTTAGGCCATCTAAAATAAATTGAAGAACATTGTTAGAAATCCTGGTTGCTGAAGCAAATTATAGTTTTAATATTTTGAATTGGTTGCTCTTCTGACTTTGATGTAATTATTATTTATATGTGATAATTTATATATGAGATCTTTGTAGAACTCCAAAGTCTTTCTGTTTTCTCTTTAAAACTAATGACTCGATCTAATTTCATCTGAACAAAGGGTTCTAGATAGAGTTGGTACTTGAATTTGATACTTCTAATGAAAGATGATTTTTCTATGCTTGAATAAGAAAACTTTGCTACTTTTAATTACATATAGAATGACATGTTTTCCTATATTTGAAGAAGAATATATTCTCATGAAATTGTATGTGAATTTTTTAATATGAAATGCATAACAAAGATTATTTAGAAACCAAAACAAAACGTTGAGTCAACTATGTTAAAGATATGTACAATGAAGAGTTTATAAATATTTACGTTTTCCACATGGAATTTTTTTAGGGAAAATTGCATTTATATATAATATTTATGCTACCAATAATAATCATTAGAAACTCTATGAACTCTTTGTAACTCTATAAATTTATAAATTGACATGGTTTTCATTCTTTCGTGCTTAAATTAATGATAAAAAATTGCCAAATCTGTTTCGCTTAAGTAGCTTGCAAATGAGTTGCGAAACTAATACTATGTTTGGTATAAATGAATATTACAAATTTTTATGAAATTTATTTATAATTTTATTTTAAAATTATATACCAAAAATTAAATATTTTTTATAGTTACATTTGTCTTAATATTAAAAGATAAAGTTCATTGTTCTGTTTCTCTTTTTTTTTTCATGTATGCATTAATAAGTCACAAATGATAATTCTAAAACACTAAATTAACAATTGTATTATTATCATCATCAATAAAAAGAATTGCAAAAGGTTTTATTACTTTCAAAGTATATAAATTTAACTGTCACGTTGATGAAATATATTAAGTATTAATTCTTATGTATTATCAAAAAACAGTAACTATAAATATTAAGCATTTTTAATTCTTACCACATAAAATTCAGTACTTAAATTTTAAAAATTAATTTTTAAATTTATCAAATGACCACGATAATTTTTAATCATAAAAAAGAATCTAAATATCCTACCTTCTATAAAATGATTACATGAAATCCGTTATTAAAATTTTTTTGAGGGAATCATGAATGGAGGCATATTCATTTTGAATATGTGAAGTAATAAATATAAATAATAAACCTAATGTCAAATCTTTAAACTTACGACTCAATGGTCATAAACTACCAACTAATGAATGGATTCTGTTCTGCCAACGAGAATGAGAGAAAAAAATATATATAAATAAAGTATCAACTCTTAAATTTCTTCAAAGATTATACAGATCATGCTCAAGTATTCTATTTGGCAATTGATATAATTATATAATTAATGTCAAATAGTTTAAAATTATCAAGTAAATAACGAATCCATAAATATTTTTATCTATGATTACAGTATTTTAACAATTTATTATATTTTATGTATGACTACATTATAATTTTTGACTTTCTGTATAGTACAATTAATCCATAAACTTAAATATTTATCAAGTTGGTTTTATCATCATAAACAATTTATTCTTTAAAATATTTGTTCAATTGAAAATAATATTTTATTATATTACATTTACATAATTTAGTTTCGAAGTAAATATATACTTGAAGAAATTATATTGATAACCTAAATTTAAAAATAGACAAAATGAGGACTCAACTAATTTAACAGATATATGATTTTTACCATTATGGCTATGAAATTACCAATGTTGATGAGACACGAACTCTTACTGACCGGCTTAAATCCGTCCATACAAATAATGACTATTAAAAAAATAAATTTGAATATTTCTTGGTAGAAACCATTTTCTACTCTATACTCATATTCTTCGTAGTTTGATAAAAATAAAAATAAATATTAATTTATTTTTTAAAGGAAAAACATAGTAATGTGTCCAAATAACCAACACATTTTCCGACAATAAATGTAGGCTAATTTTTCAATGGCTCGGTATTAGAAAGTCTAAGCTGGAGATTAACAATTAGAGAAAACTAATTAGAACAAATCTTCAAGGAAGCTGACAGGTAATTTCTATCAAAAGTGGTTTATGGTACTAATCTACATTGATTCAATGTCAATTTGACAGATTTCTGTAAGAAATATCCTTAATTACTAAGATTAATTAATATGAAAGTAGGAATTAAGCTGCTGCTTTTCCTCCAACAATTAGTATTACCAGTCTCATGCCGATCACCTAAAACACGCTTCTCTTCAGAATTTTTCCTGTAGAAAATTATATAATTTGAATAATTACAAAATGGAATTAAAAACAAATGAGTTCTTAATATAAGATTACTGACTTTACAAATGATGGAAGTAATACAAAGTCCACAAGTTATATCTATATGAGTTATTTATCAATAATATTTTTTTGAATGTGGGACGCATTTTCAGTATTAAGTATTAGTAAATAGCAATTATTAATTTTATTTTCAATTTGAAAAAGAAAAATGATATATTTTATATTTTATTATATAAAATTTCTTGTATGCTTAATAATTTTTTAATAGGAGTTGTGAATTGTTATTTTCCGAATATCATCAATACTTATTTAAATATGTAGACAAGACTGAACTTTTTGTGTTCTACACTCTCTATGTATTTTTTTGTGTTTGTGGTTAAGATTTAAAACGCAACAATATAGTTATTGGGATAGGTTGATTATTTTACCATTCCGAAGCTTCAAATGCAGACCCAAACGTCAAATCAAACGCAGCTTTAAAGCGCTGGACGAAAGCTTTTCCCTGTGAATGAAAGGGGATTACACGCATTGATGACGATGAACCCTTCATCTAACCATTTGATTTAGCAGCCTCAAAACGAAACTTCTTAACCCATTCATGCATTAGTTAACAATTCTAGTCTGTAGATGACGAGAGTTTTCCAGTTTGTCTTTTTGAAAATTATGACAGCGACAATGATTCTTAAAAAAAAAAGAAGAGTATTCATTTTTGCTTCTATTTACTTTAATTCTGAGAATAAGATTAGAAAAAAAGAATTAACACCACAGAAAATTGTATACAGTTTGAGCTGATCGTCTGTAGTGACAATAATGATAAAGATCATCCCTCAAAGTCTGAAGTTATCTCACGCAATTTCATTCAAAATGTCCAATCAAAAGTCTGAATGTAGATTTTGATCAGAATCATTCAAAACTTAGAGTACTATTGATTCCATATATAAATAATGTCCCTTTTTGTTGTTAGAAAACTTCAGAAGCCAATTAATTGGCTGCATATAAATATAATTATTAAAATGAGAAGGTCACATTCAAATCGTTACCTTGGATAATATTAATGACTGTTTGATGACAAGTTCCATTATATTTAATAAATGAAAGAAATGTGATTAGTGAAGAGGAATTAGGGGATTTGAAGTTGTGGAGGTCGTTGTGTTTAGGTGGAAAGCGTTTGACTATAAGATCTTTGTTCTCAGATGGATGAAAGTTGGCCGCTTGCCTTGCGCTTCAAGTTTAAGAAATCTGTATTGCTAACGTTTACAAAGCTAACAAATAATCTATCAAGAATACACTGTGTTGGATTAATTATTTTGATTTTGGGACGACAATTTCAATCACATGCAATATGACTTGGGGTGAGAAAAAAGATCAATTCGACCCCTCTAAATTGAAATTAAATTGTTTTTACTAATTTTTTAATAGTTGAGTTTGGAAGTGGTTGGACTTTTTCTCAGGATTCACTTGGTTGAGGGTAAGTGGGGAGGGAAAGTCGTACTTCCTGAAAAGTATATAAAATTGTCTTGTTTGGTTGCGTTTCTGAATTTAATTTCCCAAAAAGTCAAAGTTTATTTACCTAGCAAAACCTAGGTAAGTTGAACTTCCCTAGGAAAATTGAATGAATTTTACCATTACATTCCTGAATTTATCTCATAAAATATCTAATTGGTTATTAACAAGGATAATTATGTAAATATCAATATTAATTTATAAAAAATCAATAAATATTATCTACTTCCTAGAAAGTATAATTTGAACTAAACAACATCTATTCTTACTTCTGGAGAAATTAAATATTAAGAAACATGACTTTTTAGAAAATGAACTTCCTAGGAAGTCTATTAATTCGAACCAAGTGAGACCTCAATTTATTATATTTAGTTTAGTTTTGGATTGATAGATTTTTGATCAAACTCAAATCGAACGGACTATCAATATATATCTAATTTCTATAATATTATATTTAAAATTATAATTTTAGTTCATTTGGAAAGTAAAAATAATATATGTAAAAATAATATTATTAAAATAAAAAAAATAGTAAACTAAACGAGTTAGTAGGATTGAATTGAAATTGAATATAGAGTTCTTTTAACATGTCAAAGTCTCAGTGGAGGGAAAAGTCGTAAACCGGCAAATAACGAGTTAAGGTTGGAGAGATAGAAAAAAAAAACATAAGGTCAACGACGTAACGCGAAATATAAAACGTAATATATGATGTAGAGTTGGTAATAATATGCTACCAAACTTCGTACTTCAATTTTCTTATTTACAAGTTTGTTTTGGACTTTATCGGCACGACGCCAACATTAGTTTCGTATGTAAGTAGGTAACAGCAAACGACCACGCTATTTACAAATTAATGAAAACAAAATTCATATTCTTTTTGTCTTAAAAATATTATTATTATTATTTATTATTATAATAATAAAAAATAAAATAATTATTAATTTATTTTTAATTAATGATATTAAAAATAGTATATTTACAGTATAATTATATTAGAATTAAGTAAAAATTATTAAAATAGACAATTATTGTAAATGTATTTTTTAAAAATTTGTATAAAAAATTAAAGAGTAATTATTATTTTGAGATATGTAAAATATCATTTTATGACAAATTTTTTGAAACGGAGGGAGTATTTAATAGAGCAACACCTCCTCTTAATCAAAAGTCTACAACAATTATTGTTTAATGGAGTAGTCAGGACGAATGCAATCGTTTTCTGTTTTTCTTCTTATAATTTTTCTTCATATCGTATTGTTTATTTTTGTAATATCATTTTCTCTTGCATCGACACAAGTGATAACATTAAATTGTTATGATAATTTGTTTATATTTTATATGCATTAAAAATTTTAAAGTAAATGTTCCCAAAAAAATTTTTGAAGCACGTTTGGTTAATCTCAAACGTTTGCCAAAACTCGCCACATGTATTATAATACGCCTTTTCTCTTATTTTATGTGACAATTTTTTAAGCTAAATTTTATAAAAATATTAGTTACACTGAAATTTTTTATTTATTCTTTATAAATATTTTTTTATTAATCAAGCATAGAAAAATTTTAAGATAGACAAAAGTAGACGAGTTAAATAGACAAAAATTGTAACATTCTAGATATTTTTCGTCGTAAAATGACGATAAATATGTGTTTTATTGTTAATATATAAAGATATACGAAAGGTTGATCGAAGGTTGACGCGAAACGATCGACGAAAATCGGAAAATCAAGAGTTAACAAAGTACGTGCAGTGGACAGGAAGTACGCGCGTTCGCTGCCACCCCCCGTACTTCACTGTCACCACGCGTACTCAGCTGCTTGCTTGAAAAAAATATAACTTTCGATGGATGATGCGTCCAGATTGTAAGTGACGTCTTTATATGCGCAGGTATACGCAATCAAGTAATAAGAGAAGTATTTTTACGACCCAATTTATCGAACCCAAGGGAAAATTTAAATGAATGAAATCATGCTTGTTTTTGTTGTTTTTCAGAATGTTCAATCAATTAAAATTTGTATTTGATAAGAAATTAAAATGACATAAACTTAAATGACATAAAATAAAATTACAGAAAATTAAATTGCAAAAATTTAAATGACAATAAAAGTAAAAGTGCGATAAAAATAAATTGCATAAAAAGTAAATTGCATAAAATAAAAGTGCTTAAATTTAAATTGCAGAAATTAAAACCAGCCACAAGGGCGGTGATAAACGATAAATAAAAGTACAGAATTTAAATAATACATAAATTAAAATTGCAGGAATTAAAAATGACAGAAATAAAACTTGAAAATTAAATACCGGTTGCTGAAGTCCGAAATACAA
>CANYCX011139363.1:0-15080 GCA_948193385.1 Breynia disticha f. nivosa | reverse complement strand
ATTTTGTTGATTTAATATCTCGTATTAATCCGAATAATGTTCTAAGACCTGACTAATGTGTTTTAATTATTGAGTATGTTGCTTCGTAGCGGATAAGTGTCTAAAGTGGATGAATCGATAATTGAATGGAATTATGGAATTGAATGTTGTTGTGGAATGGCTTTAAGGCGCCATTATTGTTTGAGGGAGAATAAGGCCGGGATGGCCGAAGTCTCCCCTGCACCCCGGCATGTAGAGACGCTAAGGGAAAACTTACTGAGTATTGAAAATATACTCACCTGTCATTGCTGGATTATGTGCAGGTTAATAGGTACCAGAGACGGGACGGCGTGATCGGCAAGGCTAGCGGTGCGGTACTGAAGGTCGAACTCCTAGGGATTGTTTGTATGGATTACATGCGTGTACACTCAATCTTTTTATGAAAATTTTTAAGGGCATGTAATCTATTTTTCCTAGCTTCCGCATTTACAAAAACATTGCGTGTTAAAAACTCTGATTTACAATTATATAAACTTATGCTTTAAAAGAAAAAAAATATATAGTGCATTTTAGCTTTTATTTAAAAATGAACTTTAAAGATTTTGGGCGTCACAACTTGTACATATATACGCAATCGTATATACTTCGTATGTCATGTGTATACTGTGAGGGTGTATATATATAGCTAACTGATACTATACCATTTTATCTTTTCTGTATTGGAATATATTCAGTATAAAGAGAACTTTTCTCTCTCTTCTCTGGTCTCTCTCTCTTCGACTTTTCTTGAGTTATCGTACCTATGTTCATCCTAACCCTAATCTGAGATCATCTAGAGAAAGTATAGAAAAAGGAGAATATTAAAAGAATAGAGAGATTGAAAGAAGAGAGTAGTTGAGAAGAGAAACAGAAGAATAAAATGTAGAGAGAAAGTTATAATTTATTTTAATTGATTGATTGTCTTGAAACTAAAATCTTACATATATATAATCTCAATGCACTGAGTTAAATAAAAAATTCTAATGTTTTAAAATCTTACATATATAATCTCATATTAAAAAATAAATATGATATTATTTTTGATTTAATTAATACAATTTATCCTGTCTTACTAAAAAAATTAAAATTTGGAGGAAAACCTGTACTTGCGTATCTAGAATGTCAAAGAATGTTTGTTCATTAAAGAGAGAAAATAATAATTTTAAACGGAGATAAAATATTTAAAAAAAATAATTGAATAATTGATACTATATCAGTTAAATATCACCTAACGAATAAAATTCACACTTATTTTTTAAATTTTTTTATATGAGATGCTAAAATTTGTATGAATAATTATAAAATTAATATATAGATTTTATTTGAATTTATCGATGAAATTAATTCTTACCGTAATTATTTATAAATATATTTAATACAAAAATTACATATATGAATGGCATATTAAACGACATGTCTAACAAGCAAAATACCAAGTGTTATAATTTTAGGTACTATTAGTAGTTTGAGTATAATAGATTCTGTCAGAGGGAATATTTATAAATTAAATAAAAATTAATCACTTGAGTTTTTGCTAATATATATAACTAATTCCGTTTAAGTTTTATTAAGTTTTTCTTTTATGTCAGTGATCGGTCGAGTGGATTAAAAGAAGAAAAATGCATTTGATTGATTTATTCTTATTGATTTTTAGTCCTATTATTTAATTATTTACATGTTATTTTTCACAATTACTTTATTTTTCATTACAAAAATCTCATTTGACAATTCCAAATTTATTTTGTTATATTAAATTTTATTCACAAATATTTGATTCATCAATCTCCATGAATTCCATCCCACCCAATGCTTACTGTCAATAGTATTTGGCAGGTGATTTGTTCGAGATAAAAAAAAAGTGAATTAAATTTTTACATTTTTATAAATATTTTTTAAAAAATACTGATTCATTAATTTTATTAATAATAATATCATTTAATATATTTAAACAATTAAAAAAATTATAACATAAATTTGTCATTAGACAATAATTTCTTTTAAAAATAAAATAAATAATTAATAGTATAAAAAATAATAATACACAATTTAGTAGATGTTTGTAAAAAATATAAATTTAAAAAATATATTATTATATAAAATATTACATAATTAATAAAAATAAAAAATATTTTACAAAAATAATATTTGGCAGAATATTATTTTGTTTCTAAATCAAATGTTAGCGGTAAAAAAATTAATTCAAGGTGATTAAAATACGAGAGAAAAATGATTTAGGGAATGAAGCGACGTCGTCTTGATGTGATTAATACAGCATATGAAACGAAAGAATGAAGGATCGGACATAGTCGCAAGAAACGCGTTGGTGGGTGTTTCTACCAAATGCCCAACTCGCCCGGATCAAATCGTTGATTCAAATCGCCCTCTCTCCGTTCCTCTCTCTTCTGGATCCGGCGTCGTAAGTCCCCTTATTCATCAAGTTTCTATCTTAATCAAAATTAGGGTTATCAAATTTAATTCAACCTTAATTTGTTTTGGTTTTAGTGAAGCTATGAGCTTTGTTTTCAGAGGAAACAGAGCCGATTTGGAGAATGGGTTTCCGGGATTTGTCCCCGAACGTCGCACTATGGTAAAAATATTTTGTTTTTGTATTTAATTGGGATTTAGTGGTGATTGTGTTAACTGTGATTCTGTATCTGTTGGATGGAATGTGTAATCAGCGTGTTCACGCTACGCGGCCTGTTAATTCAAACTCGCTTGTGTTTCTTGTCACAGGTATGTGTTTTATGTATTGTAATTTGAAGCATTGCTGTTTTTTATGATTTTTGGTTGTTTGTGATGGTAAAGTTTGTGACTTTTTGGGATTTTTTGCAGTTCTTTTGTTGTTCATGATATTGAATTCTCACCAAATGTCACCTAATTTCCTGGTACGTCCGGAGTGGTTAATGTCTGAGATTGGTAGATTGTTTGGATCCTTGTGTTTTTGGAAATGATCGTATTTTGTTGGTTGCAATTGTGGCAGCTGTGGCTTGTGCTTGGCGTGTTTTTGATGGCCACGACGTTGAGGATGTATGCTACATGTCAGCAACTCCAAGCTCAGGCTCAAGCTCATGCAGCGATGGCCAGTGGTTTTCTTGGCCATACGGAACTTCGATTGCAAATGCCGCCGTCTATAGCACTTGCGACTAGGGGACGTTTGCAGGGGCTTAGATTGCAGCTCGCTCTTCTTGACCGAGAATTTGACGACTTAGGTATGGCATCAAAGATTAATACAAAGTTTTTTTATGTGTTTGGTTTGTTCTTATATTTTCTTTGTGGTTATGTCATTGGAGATTGTGAAACAATGTTTGCTCTTGTTTATATGCAGACTATGAGACTTTAAGAGCACTGGATTCTGACAATGTTCCGAGCAGTGCCTCAATGAGTGATGAGGAGATAAATGCTCTTCCGGTTCATAAGTATAAAGTTGTTAGTCCTCAAAGGTTAGCTTTTAATTTATCGAGGGCTAAACAGTTTTGTTCTGCTTAACAGAAAAGATTAAAAATTATCAAATGTTCTTTATTTTCTCTCTCATTTACTAAGAGTAGATATATATTAAGATTTGAAGGGATTGAAATAAAATCTCTCTCAATATATTAGAAACTTTGGTTGGTCTCACTTTGGATATATATTTTTAACCAACTTTTCCCTCATGGTTTACTGTGGGACAGTGGAATTTCTTCGTTGCAACAGCCACCTTCGTCTTCTGCATTGGCCGAGGTATGAAACTCCATTGGGTTTTCTTTCATGCATACTGTATAGATAAAACATTGTTAGAAATGATGATCAGCCGGACCCGAACTTATCTTTTGAGTTATTTGCATTTTTTACTTGAAAATGTTCCCATTCTTTTCTCTGAAATAAATATCTTCCAAGTTATCTGCAAGTCATGCTTTGCTTGTGTGAATGTTTTCATGTGGTCTTGACTACTGAATGTTGCATTTGTATGTATTCTTGTTGGCGCAATAATTTTTATTTTGGCGTAGAAGGAAACAGAAAAAATTATATTTGCTAGAAATCCGTTAGATTTGTATTCATTCAATCATCAGTGTACAAGTTGTGCTAAACATTGCTCAGTTTCTTTTCCTTTTCTATTGTTAGATGATAGAATATGTTTTCTTACTTCCCTCTTACCTTAGCAAAAGAAGCAAGATATTCCCATTGAAGTCACAAGCACAAAAGCTTCTGAAGATGAGTTGACATGTAGTGTGTGTTTGGAGCAAGTTAATGTAGGGGAATTGATTCGCACGTTGCCGTGTTTGCATCAGGTTTGTCTCTTATGATGTTCTTTTAACTGTTATGTGATGTCTTAACGTTTTTATTTACCAGTCATAGTCTTATGATTACATCCGAAGTCATATATATGTAAAGCCACAGGGTTGCTGATTACAGGGATAATGGTAGCGTTAGGGTATTGTTAATTATAATTATGACCTAATGGGACATCTCTAATTTTGCAGTTTCATGCAAATTGCATCGACCCGTGGCTTCGGCAACAGGGAACATGCCCTGTCTGTAAACACAGGGCAGGGTCTGGTAGGCATGAAAACGGAGAAGATGGGTTTGGATGCTTCCTACATCTGAAACGAGTATTGGAGAATGCATTGACGGAGCCATTTGGCAATTGTATACTATTGATCAGGATGGAATGTTTAAATTATGAGTTACTGGCAGTGTTGTAACTTCATTGATTTTGTCATTTAAAGAAAATGGCTGATGGTATATAATGAATAATGCCTTTAACTTAACTCGAAAAGTTAGCAATGCAAATATGTTGGTAGTACAAATACATAACTATGTTTCAAATGCGATTGCGAAAGAAAATATTTTGGTTTTCTGTGTAATATACTTATTCAATACCATGGCTACAGCCATTGTCTGATCGTAACTACAGAACACTACTTAGCTTTTCCTTTCCCTTTTCCCTGGCCTTTCTTTGATTCTAGCTTTGCTTGCACACGGGCAGATGCAGCAGCTTTTGCAGCCTCTCTCTTCTTCTTTTCTTCCTCTTTCTTAGCCGCAGCTTCTTCTCTCTGCCTCTTCAATTCTCTGATGATGAATTTTAAGAGCTAAGTCAATCATGTTCAATCTCTTACTGACGAGAGGGAAAAAAAATGATACGATGAGAATAAGTAGATCGAGTGTCTTACTCCAGCCTCGCTTTCTCCTCAGAAACGCTGGTAATGCTAGAACCCTTCCTTGGCCTGCAGGCTACTAACTCCACCTCAAAAATGAGGGTTGCACTGCATAAAATAAAAACGCTTGTTAGGACTTTGGAGAACAAGGTCAGCCGGTTAGCCTTCCACTCAGTTTCTCGCTACATGTATAATTGAATATCTTTAGTTCCGGAAACACAGAACCGTTATCAGACATACAGGTGCCTTAAACAATGAAAATTGAACACAAGAAAGAACATTATTACTCAGGAGGGATATCTGGAGGAGACCCCAAACTGCCATATGCATACTCAGGCTTGCAAGTAACCTTGGCAACCTCACCTACCTGTCATACCAAAATCAGTTAAACCTTGCAAACAATTAAAACAACCAATTTAGGAATGGAGTGAAGAATGAACACTATGCCTACCTTCATGGTTTTGATAGCAATATCCCATGCCTTAATCACAGAGCCCTTGCCAACCTCAAAAGAGAACACCGTATTATCCTCGTGAGTAGTGTCGAAAACTTCCCCAGTTTCAGCAACTGTTCCCTCATAATGAACTGTTTCCCAACACACATTCACAAAACACAAGTATTGAAAAAAATTCAGCAATTAAGGAGAAAAAGGAAAGCTTAAATCTTTTCTAAGGCATATAATCAAATAAGTAATCTTGACTGGAATGAAAATAATGTCAAACATAAGCAAATGTTAAGCACTAAAAGTACCATCAACAAGAGGAAGATGATCATCAGGAGCAAGTGCACCAGGCTTTGAGTGCTTTATAATAGTCTTAATGACACCTCCATCCCCACTTAAATCCATTCTCTCACTCATTGCCTCTTCTTATTAACTCTTACCAACCTTTTTCATCAAATAAATGAAGCACAAAGTTCATCACAAGACTAAAAACACTTATTTACCTAAAACCCATAATTAAAACCGTGAAAAGAATTCAACCTTATATCATTCACATAGCCTCAATCAAAGAAATGATCAAATCAAAAATATGGAATTGAAGTATTAATAGAGCGCAAAAAAGTTGACTTCTGCGTAAAAGCGAAAGAATACCTGGGCTATGGAGCGAAGTGAAGAAGTGCAGGGATAGAGGAATCGGGTCGATATGGGAAATACGGGTCGAGTAAGAATGGTGTAGATAGTGCTGGCCATATGCTGTAACGGTGAACTCTAAGGAAGAATCGAAGTGGAGTGTCTTTTTTATTTTTCATTTCACTACAAAATCCCACTCTCCAAGTCAGCGCGTGAAATGTCATTGCTTTAGCCTATTGGGCCGTAGTTTTAGTGAACAAATGTCACAAAGGATATAAAACGAAAAATTAGGGGAATGCCGATTTTTGAGTTTACAATTGAAAAAATGTCCTGAGTATGTTCATACATATATGTTTAGTGTTCACTATTATTCATTATTGTTGTTCATTATTGTTAATCCCAAAAGAAATATGGGAAAACATGGTCTATCCTTAGAAACAAATAATAAGATTAAACAGGTATGTTCGATCAGTCTGCCCCTTTCATTTGTAGATCGTTTTGGTTGAATCTGATTAGTTGTATGTTCATACATATATGTTTAATGTTTATTGATGTTTATTATTGTTTTTTCTTTTTAAAATCTCCTTTTAATACCTTAAACACAGTCGTTTTGACCTTTGTTTTGTTTCTTCTTTCTTTTGAAAAACTCAAACCACCAAACGCTGTCTTTTTTTTGCTTTCCTCATCTTCAACGCAAACCACCATCCAAAACCTCCACACCCACAAGCTCCACTTGTAAATCACAACCAGCGACCCACCGAGTTTTTTAAAATCCGACTCTCCGCATTGTCTTTGTCATCATCCTCACCATCATAGTCTTCATCGTCTTCTTTGTCCTCGAACTTGTCGTCTTCCTTAACATCTTCAACAACAGGCTCATCAAATTTGTTAAACAAAAAAAGAAGAGTTTGAAAAAGAAATAATTAAGGTGAAGATGTGTGAAACAAAAAGTAAGAATAAATTAAGTGACCTACAAGAAGAGGAATAAGAGATGTATTGGGAAAATAGAAATGGATATGTCAGTGGTTGAAGCATTGGCTAAATAGAAGGGAAGAAGAGCTGGGGTTTTTACGTGTGAATTAGGGATTTAAAGTGAGGATAACACGTGTCTTGTGCTTTAATTACTGTGCATTTGTACAATTGAACAAACTTAGAGTGATATTTTCACAATTAAAAACTCATTCCTACATAAAAAGCCTAATTATCTGATCTTAAAAATCTCAACTTTTCTGAAATAAAAAAGAGAAAATTACGCCCTCTTTTATTGAAAAATTTTACAAATTGGGCTTTTCAGTTGTACCTATAATATTTAGGTCAAATTATACATATATCAATTTTAAAATACCATTTTTAACATATACAATCTTAATAAACAAATCCCAACTGTAATGATTCTATTTCCTATATTACCACATTATATATAGATCGAATCTGACAAGATTCTCCAAAAAATCTTTCCAATTCAAAAACTTTCTAAATTAAAAAACATAAAAACCTCTCAAAACAACACATTCATTCTCAAACAAAAAATCTCATCGAAACACATTCATCGACAAATAAGCTGCAAGTTCAGACGATGTGACGTTTGTTGAGTATGTTAGAGGTGAAGGGATCAATACTTTTTTCGTCAATATTTTTCAATTTTTTTGCTGTCGATTTTTAGTCAACTTGTAGAAGACAAACAGAATTGACAAAGAGTTGACAAAAAATTACAAAAAAAAATAAATAGTAAAACTCTAATTTTAAAATCAATGAAACACAGAGATAAATTTAAGAACAAGATGACTCAAAGTTGACAATAAATTAACAAAAAAAATTTCAAGATCTCTAATTTTAAATTATTATTATCTATTTATTATTGTCAACTTACAGCCAATTTAATAAACAGAAAATGAAATTTTTAAAGACTATTGATAATATATAGTCATCAAGTAATTGTCAATAAAAAACTTTACAATTATTATCAACTAATTTTGCTATAAAAAAATATTTTCTATGAGAAAGCAGCTCATTAACACCTGCTCCAAGAAAAATACTTCACTCTTCAATTAAACAATAAGAGTAAGGCAAAAAAAACTCCCCATTGAAAGTCATAGTCACTCAAACTTTCCCTTTTGTACCTCTTGTCTTGTCGACAAAGCATAAATCTGCAACTCTACCACTAAGCGAGCCTCCCTCAGCAACTCCATTGTCCACCGCTTCTTACAGAGTTTGAGCCGCTTCTCCCCGTCACTCCCTCGACGAACCGAGAAGGAAGCTCGTGAATACGGTCAGAAGATCGGGATTTCAGAGGATTACTCACGTCGATCACTCCGTCCAACTCTCTAATCACAAAATGGAAGGCGTGAAGAAAATATGGTTGTGTTGGTGGTTGGATAGTGGCAGGGCAGTGGAGGATTTGTTTTTGTAGTAAAATTGAGGATTTGATGAGCTTCAGAGGAGAAAATGGCAAGAATTTTGTTATATATTTGGAGACGAAGTAGGTTTTGCGTGGACCAATGAAGACAATGTTATGATGGGGCAAACTTAAAGAGAGGAGATTGAAGGGACTTTCATGAGGAAAGAATTTGAGAAATAAGACGACCGAGTCATTATTTCTGCATTGGTTTTTCCGTAACGCAGATTCAATATTTCCGTAAGCTTTGCCGAGTCACTCCTAAGAAGGTTTGTTGTGGCCAATAACGATTCTGCCCGTTTTTGAAAACTGCTGAAATAGAGTCCATTGTTATGATGAATGCACTGTGAATTAGAGTCCATTGTTTGTTATGATGACTGCACTATGAATTAGAGTCTACTATTATGATGAAAGCACCGTTTTTGAAAACTCTTCTGCTTTGCTTTCCTTATTGTTTCTGTTAGCGATGAAGTGAGTATCAGTATGCAACAGTAATAGACAATTGTTATTGTATTTGTGTTTATTTTATAGATGGTATTTAGAGGATAAGTTTAAAAAAATATACTATATAAGGGATATGTATATAGAGATGGTAAAAAAGAAAAGATGGTAGTTGTATGGTGATATTGGATGACCTTTGTTCAATTTATTTTTTGTATGAAATACGTTTTAAGTCTCAGCTTTCTCTAGCCCGTTTCAATTACATTTCTCCAGCCCATATGTTAAAAGTCTTCATTTGTGTTTCCGTTTCAAAATTTGGCTGCCTTGTATTTCACACTCATATCGTCTTTTGAGATTTTCTCTGTTTTCTGTTTATTGTTCATCATCATTATATTTCGTTTACCAAATTGTTATTCTTTTTCACTCTTTCAGTTCATTTCCTTAAAACACATTTCCATTCTCTCTCCTCTTAGTTCATCTCCCTCTTTGTTGTCTCTCTCTTTCCTCTTTCTTTTTCTTCTCTCCGATTCTCTTTTCATCTTCTTCAAATCTTCTGTTAAGGCTTTCTTTGTGCTCAAATCTTCTGTTAAGGTTTGGATTTCCTGTTATAATATTACGTTTTAAAAAGTCTTATATATTTTGGATTAAGTGTTATTATAATATTATGTTTCTTTTGTCTTGAAGTTTCTGTTATATAGTTATTTTTTTTGCTAATGTATACCCTAGTATAAATTTAACTTTGAAAAAATTTATTTTATATACAAATTTAATAATATGTTTTAAAAAAAATTAGTTCAATAATACAAACTTACTATGAACTTTTTTATTAGTACTTTAAATGTTTGTGCATTTTTTGTAAGATTTTTTAAAATTTATTTTTTGAACTTTTGTATGTTTTTTGTTATATTTTTTTTGTTATGTAAATATATGCGTCATGTAAACTTATGTTTTTTTTAATATTATCTGTTTTAATAATTTGTGTTATTATGTTATTATAAATTGATAAAAAGTGTTTTTTTTGTAAGGACTTGTTTTGGATTTCATATTTATATTATATGTTTTTGAATCAAGTGTTATTATAAGTTTTTTTTAAATGTCAGTGTTATGTTTCATTATTTTTTTAAAATTTTATGTTATATGAATATATACTTAATGTATACATGTGTTCGTTTTGTAACTTCGAATGCTTTTTTAAGCTGTTTGTATTTAATGTATATGCTAAACAGTAATATATATACCTAGTATAAACTTATGCTTTTCACAATTTTGTTGTCATTTAATAATATGTTTTAAAAGATAAACAGTACATTTACATTTTTGAACTTTTTGAATTTTTTTTGGTAATGTTTTTTGTTATATAAATATATACTTAGTGTAAAATTGTGCTTGTTTTTAAAATGTTATTTGTTATTATAATTTGTGTTATGATATTATAACCGATTAAAAATATGTTTTGTAGGACCTATTGTTTGTATTTTCTATTTATATTATATGTTTTTGAATTAAGTGTTATGATAAGTTTTTTAAAAATGCCAGTCTTATGTTTTGCTTATATAAATATATACTTAATATATACGTTTGTTTTTTAACTTCGAATGCTTTTTAAAATTGGTGTAGTTAATGTATATGTTAAACAATATGCTAAACAGTAATATATACCTAACGTACTCTTATATTTTTCATAATTTTATTGTTTGTACACAAATTTGATAATATTTTTTTAAAAAATAAATAGTACGTTATTACAAACTTATTATAAATTTTTTCTTAGTAATTTATATGTTTGTGATTTTTTCATTGGCATATAAGGACATTGCTTTTTTTTAGTGTATCTTTGTTCATATACATTTGTTCAACTTTAATGTTTGCTTGTGTTATATCTATAATGATGATGATATCACTGCATTGTAAACTCCTTTCTTGTTGTAGTGTTTGCTTGCTCAATAATCTTCCATTTCAATTATGTCTGAGCAACTTATTTGTATGATAGTTGAATTGTGATTTTCTGTTGTTGATGATTTTGTTGGCATGATTTGTAAATTTGATTCTGAATTTGCACAACATATTTGTAGATCTACTGTTTCTTGTCCAACAATTATACATAAGCTCCTTCTTTTAGAATAACTAAGTAGAATTCCAAATTATCTTCACCATCAATTAAAATTGGTTCTGATCCAAAAGCTTCATGAAATTGAATAACTCATTTTGCTGGCATTGTTTAGTTGTAAGATTTTCTTTAATTTGTCCTAAGATCGTTGAATGTGTTTTCTATACTTAACCCAATGCATTTTTCCTTGAAGCTTGTCAAACTCCAATTTTCCTTGTGAATTCCTCCACAGTAAATTAAAATTGGAATGTTGTTCATGTTTGAAAGAAGCAGATGTAAAATCAGAATATAAGTTTTTTTGTAAATTGAAAATGTAAATATAATTTCTGAAACACAATCATGAAATACCTTTCTAACTCTTGATGTCGTTCTTGTTTGTTAGAATGACGAAATTGAAAATTTGGGTTTTTTTTTGCATATATTATGCAGCTAGATGTTTGTTCAGGGAGAGTTTTGTGTTTTTCAATGTCTTATTGGAGAAGTATCATAGTTGTTGCAATTTTAACAAATAGGTTATGTAACAATATTGAAAAATTAAAATTATTGCAATTAAAATTTAAAATACGGTTTTATTTGTAATCAACCCAATAAAAAAGTATAAAAATCTGTACTTTTCTTTTATGTCAAAAAAGACATGTACAATAAATGTTGTCACGAACAAATTATAATCATATTATATCAGCTAATGAAATACAATCCTCCACATTCCCCTCCCTCAACCCATCATCATCTCCTCTTAAAAACTTCTGCACTTCTGTCAACCCATCATCATCTCTTAAAAATTTGTACATTTCCTACCTTTCACTAATTGTTTGCAATGACATCTGCTTCTGCTTTTTGTATTTCCTTCACCATATTTGTATCTTCCATGTCGTCTCTGTCATAAAGCTCTTACTCAAGCTGTTGCCACAATTCAACTTCAATCATTTTGTCCTATTTTGTTTACATAAGTAAAATTATTTGGAATAAATATTTTAGGAAATAAGTATTTAACTCATCAATAAGTATTTGGCTCATCAGATCTTCACCATCACAAACCACAACGTAATGAGAACAACATTAACCTTCTAAAGCTCATTCTCACAAGACATAGGTAGTTTGACAGTCTTAATGATGGTTTTAGTAGTACTATTGTTGGATGTAATAAGAGATTCATATTTTTTGGTTTTGCATAATCAACTTAAAATAAATTTTTAATGAATTTTACTTTCTCACTAATTTTCAAACTAAATTGCTTCAGTTTATTCACTTAAAGTAATTGTTAGAAACAAGTGAGAATTTCACATCGGATAGATGTGGGGTGTGTGTGAAAATTTATAAGTGATGTGGACTCAAAACGCAATACCTTAAGGTTTGAGTAAAAATATGGTGTCAAACCCACTTATGTCCTTGTCTAATATTCTTCTCCACTAAGCTCATGTTCGTGGCAGATCTCCTCAATGCTCCCTAGGTTCTAACAAGTGGCATTAGAGCTAATGGTTTGGCTTGGGCATGGATAAGGTCAGTATGATGTGGTGGTGGTTCGGGATGAGTGCGGTAATATGGTGAAGAGATGATTTACCTAGTTGTAGGTGTGAGCAGCAGGAAAAGCTTGTAGATGGAAGGATGAAACTCATGATAAAAAACTCTTGATGACACCGTGGTAATATTGGGCTCGCCCCAGGCCTAAGGATAGTGAAGATTTATATTGTCCTTCTCTGTAAAAATGTGTGGCAGCTTGTAGATGAGTGTGAACTCTTGGGTTAACGATATTAGCATTCAAAATGACCTATGAAAAATTCTGCTTTTAAGTAAAGATGTGGTGCTTCTTGTTTAGTGTTCTCCTCCACTAGACCCACGTTTGTGGCAGATTTTTGAAGGCTCTTCGATTCCAACAGTAATGTGTTATAGATTAACATGTTTTAACTTATAATCAACTTTTATTAGGTTTAACATTTTGTTAATTTGGTTTAATCTTTGTTTCTATTGTCTTACTTTCCAATTGTTGCTTTAATAAACATTACTTGTTATATGTGTTAGATTTTTTATGTTGTCTTTTTGGAATAAAGAACATAATTTTCTTCATCTCACAAAATGTTTGTTTCAAATTTACTTTTCGTATGTTTTGTTTCAAACTAGCTTTTATGCTCATGCTATACACTGAATCATAATTACAATTAAAAATTACTTCTAGAGTTACAAGAGTAAGAATTTAAAGCATGGTTGAAATGTGTATCATTGTAGAGCAAATGAAACGCAATATTAAAATTGAAAAGCAAAACAAAAAATAACAATTTAATCAACACATTAAGCTTTTTCCCATCATGCTTAATAATATTTTCGGCATCATGTCCTTGAGGTGCATCATACAAATTCTAATGTGAAACAAACTGTTGCTTCTCACAATGGTGTTCAGCCAACCACATAGTCAGCACCAACTAATTTTGTTGTAACTGCATAATGTCCGCATTTATTTCTGAACGTTGTTGTGTCTATGCAGCATACAACACAAAATACCAAATATAGTCAAAACGATCTAACAACTTTGTTTATTATGTACAAGGTAACATAATTGTTAGCATCTAGGTTACTACAATTCCAAACACAAATGTGACCAACACTAATTTAGATGTACACATATCTTTGTTGCTACCGACACTAATGTCATAAAAGTTCAAAAGAAAACATTATTTTTTTTTAAATATTTTTTGGACCAATGTGAAATTTGATTCTTAATAATATTGAACCTACAAAAAATGGTTGACATTTTGATACATTTAGCCAAACTCAATGTGAGCGATTTATTCTTTTTTTGATTCTTTACATTTGTTATTGTGGAATGGAACCTGAATTTCTACAAATAAAATCAGATATATTTGTCAATATAAGCTGCTGAAATTCTTAAAAAATTTTCCACATGAATTAAGAAACTCACAAGAGTTTCAAAAATGACAATTAAGATAGAAATTCAGGAATTGATCTCTTAAAACTATACTTTCATAAATCTCTGCCAAATGAAAATTTGAATATTTTGAATACTTCAACATCAAATATAAAGAATGCACCACATGCTTTTTTTTACATATGCTTCTCAACTTAACAACATAGTTTTCAAAAGTCACACATGAAAATTATAAAGAAGATATTGCAATTGTTTCAAGTTAAGTAAACAAAATTAAATTTAAAAAAGAAAAAATGATCAGAGATTTAGCAACTGCGTATAAGAAAACATGAAGCTACTGACATCTTTTATTCTCTGCTTCTCTTAAATAGCTGAAATGTCTTTGGTGCAAAGGTTTTTCTAGCAATCAAAGGTAGAATCACATCAAAAACTTGATGGACTTAGAATCCCCCTTCTTTTACATCCATCATAGGAGACATAGTACTACCTATTATTCTCGAGTATATTTTTAATTATGACGGAACAAACAAATGTCTGAACCTGTGTCAATAATTTTTTTCAGCGTAAGCATTATATGTTAGAAAAAAAAACAAATAATAAAATACTATAAAAGAGGGAAACAAACCTTTGCATCTTTTGAAGTTGTCTCTGCCAAAATTCAGCAATGTTTTTCGTATTTTATAAAAGAGGGAAATAGACCTTTGCATCTTTTGAAGTTGTCTCTGCCAAAATTTCAGCATTATATATGATACTCCCTCCTTTTCAGAATAAGTGCAGTTTTAGCTTCAAAAATTTGTTTCAAAATAAGTGTTGTTTTATAATTTTGCCACAGCATTTTTCGAAATTACCCTTGCTTTTCCTCATATTTCAAAATGTTAAAAATATGTTAAAAATATATGTTTGTACAAGTCAATTAGTTTTATACTGTAAGATTTTACGATTTGTATCGTAAATGTGTGCACGAGCAAGAGCTGGGATCGAGATCTTTATGTAGCCAAGGGATATGTGGTATGTCTTCATAGAACCACAGTGGT
>CANYCX011139348.1:0-10972 GCA_948193385.1 Breynia disticha f. nivosa | reverse complement strand
TGACACATGCTTTTTTTTTTTCTAGGCTATTCTTAATATCATTTTGTCGAGACTCAATTGAACCTCCCAATGAACATTTTATCAAAGAAGCAAGTTGCATAAATTGCTCATCCTGAAAACTTCTAAATCCAGCTGAATTTGGCATCGAGTTTCTCGGGTACTGGATGTCAAATCCAAGAGATGGATTCTTATAGTATCCCTCTTTTAAACGTCCAGATTTAACCAGCTGAGACAACTCATACAGTTGCTTCTGTTGAGGGAGCAATGCCTCAGTGAATGCTTTATCAATACCTTCCAACTCTCCAGAAGAAGCTCCAAAGAAATTTCTAATTTGCAGACCATTTGATCTCCCAGCAGTACGTGTTATATGATTAGAAGTTTTCTGCAAGTACTGAGTATATCATTGGAGGATCATGATCTAGACCTCCTTGATTTCCTACTCTTTGCAAACAGCTTCCAATTCCACTACCACCTTATAGGAACCAAAACAAAAGCAAATTGTAAAACAAGCAATAATCTGTTTTCAACACTTACTAAGTGCAGAAAACATGAACAATACAATCACAAAGACAATGAACTTTTGGAAAAATGAAACAGGGGATAACTGCACCAAGGTGATTATTAACCGATGACCGATTTAGAGGATAAGGACTGGATGAGTGAATGATGAAATCTGAACCAGGAAAATTCACATTTTGATGAACTTCTACAGCGCCAAAGTTTTCAATGTTGGCAGCATTAGCATTTGAGAGAAGATTGACAGAAGAAGAAGTTCTCGTTGGAATATTAAGTCGCCTGTTAGGGCTTATCATTGAAGCATTATGGTTTGCTATGAACTCATTCCTTTCCATATCAACAAAGTTTGTGGAGTGAGTAATTCTCTGCATTGGGTTTTTTTATAAAATGCAGATGGAAACACTGTTTAGAAGAACCAGGGATATTAAAAGTGAAATCAGGCTGATCATTTAGATCCATTTGAACTTGATTCTGTCCTTACCCATCTTCATCTTCATGTCTAAAGTTTGACATGCTTAAACTAGACAATTTTGCTGCAAGTAAAGTTCATTTAAACCAAGGGCATGACCACTATGAATAGCTCCACCAACAGTATTTTTCTTCTCAATAGGGACAACCCTGCTCCCCACAGGAGGAAGTCCAAAGGTGGAAGATCTCCCTGTCAGCTGCTTTTCAGGCGTTGTACTACTTGACGGTGATGAACCCACAACAGATGAGAAAGAATGAGAGAGAGCAGTATTATGATCTTGAACTGCCGTCAAACGAGGAAGAGTTGCTCCAGAATGCAACTGCTGCACCAAGGAATCTACTTTATTATGTAACACAGCTGAGTGGAGCTCGGATATGCCAGATGGATCTACATGCTCACCAAAAGCATTAACACTTGATGGGCGAGACAGGTGGCCTAAAAAAGAAGTTGGTTCATCACGCCCTTCCTGAAAATACACTAATGTCAGATAACAAAAATACACTAAAAGGCACAAAACAAGCAACAATATTTCGGACGGTAATTAACAAAAATAGAAGTCAATTACATATGATGATCAAATGGTTATCAATCTAAGATTAGTAAGACCAATCTATGGCTACTACCCAATGACAGAAACAATTGCTCTCGCAGAAGGTTCATAGTTTAGCTCATCACCAGCACCAAAGTGATTTCCATTACAATACAAAATGTAAAGCATATGACTAATTTTTTTTTTCTGAATACTGGACGAGCAAAGGACGCATCAAGAACATACATAAATTTCATGGTAATATAGAATCTTCACTTACTCCTACAGATGATTGGATCAGAAAAGAAAATATTTCTCATTAACTTAAGAAACAATCAGATCACATCCGTATAGCCAAAGAATTGAAAATATCATGGGTATCATCAAATTTCAAGAAATGCCAATGAGATTCGCAAACCAAGCATTGACAAGAATCCTCACAATTGTGCAGTAAATAAAATAAATTTTTTTCCATGCAAGTGATATTCAAATTATGATGCAAGAGATATAGAACATTTCAACAAAGTAAATTATTCCATGCAAACTAATATTCAGACTATGATGCAGGAGGTATAGAACTCTTAAACAGGGTGATTAATTACTTGAAGAATATTTGCAAAACTCTTCCTCCTTGTACCAAGCCTGGAACCTTGCAATCCAATTAAGCCATTTGAGCCCTTATCAAACCACTCAACTAAACCATGCATAACAAAATTATTACTAACAACATTCCTCAACTCCATCAACTCTTGCCCAGCTTGTCCATTGGATAGTCCAGGCTGTATTGGAAACAGTGAAGAACCATTGTTGTCATCAATAACCTTCCTCCTCAAGTCTGCAACACATCTAAAAGAAGAACCACCACCTGCATGAAACCTTTGCACAACCCGCCAATCCTCCTTTGACAACAAAGGAGGAGGCAACCTCGGGTTATCATTATCATGTGAGTAGTAATACGAAAGATAAGCAGGGTGAGACTGAATATAATCTTTGGTTAAAGCTACATTATCAACACGACCATCACTATAAACACCATCCTTAAAATCTGCAAAATTATTGTTCTCAAAAAGACTGTGCACGGCCTTTAATGAGCCTTCAACAGGAGGAGCGCTGCCACTCCTATACATCCTTTTCGCAGTCAATAATTCTCTGGTTACGCTGCGCCAGCAACATAAATTCCAGCTCACCTTGCACTTTCTCATTTAAATTACAATTCGGCTGTAGCAAACGTTCATCCATATTCAGTAGCATATCTATGTTGCTCCTAGTAACCATCTCTGCAACTCTAAACAATCCCAAAATCAATAATACATTCCAAATAACAAAACTAAGTCTTAAAAATTAACATCAATAACAATAAACACACTTCTAATTCAAACAATATGTAGAAAATTACCATTAGTATTACCAATTGAATCATTAATTACGCTAAAAGGTTAAACCTTTCATAAAATCAGACATACAAAAAACGGAAAAGGAAGAGCAGCATTGAATTAAACTCAATAACCAAACACATGCAAAACAACAAAAATGTAAAGAAGAGCAATTAACGAAGTAAAAGCGAAATACTTAAAATAAAGAGTAGAAATAAACTTACATGAGATAGGTGATTGAGAAAATTTGGTGTAGGTAATAGAAAGAGAAGAATGTGAATGCTGATGTGATTTAGATTTACTTAACATTCAAAAGAGGGAAAGGGAGAGATTGTTTTATTTGAAATGGTCGGATTTTTGGTTAGATGAAATGAGGAAAGCGAAGAAGAGGAGATTAGCCCAAGCGTTGGATCAATAATTGGTGGTGATTCAATGGTTGTTACGAGCATCGTCGTTATGGTTTATCTACTTTGGAATGCTCAGCCTTTATTTTCTGCCAAACAGAAACTTGGACTTATGTCTTTGAAAAGAACAAGAAAAGGACAATACGAAACAATCATCTTTGCTTGTTTCTGCCCATCCTTCCAATACAGAAATGCCGTCAACAACAACAATTAATTAAAATAACAAATTCAATAGTTGAAGTACGCCTCATCCGGTTCATTTCCAGATTCTGCGTAGACAAGAAAGTTATCTAGATAGTCGGCATTTTCTGACCATGTTTCAAACACATGAAAGAGAGTTTTGACAAGATATGTGAGTTTTATTATTTACTCCAGCAATCTACAGTATATAATTATGATCCCAACAGCAACAGGACTTAAAATGATGAAAAGGATGGATCTATTGAGAGAACTTGATTACTAATATGGACGTTGACGTTGGGAACCAATGTTTCAATGCGGGTACATACAAAAAAACTGGACCGCTGGTGTGTTAAAGCCGGAACCCAACAAGAACATAAAATGACTCGTCTTTGAGGAGCTCACCAAAGTTTTGCTAGGCTGCATAAGCCTAAAAGTTGGAACCTGCAACACTAATGAACTATTCATTATGAAAATTAGCAAACTCAACAAAAATTTCAATCCATTAACTATTAATTCTTAAGATCAAGGAACAGAAGCTAAATAAACAATTCATATATGAGGAAACTTCAATAGAGAAAACCACAATGAACACGTGCAGCAAGCTGACATACAGTGGCTTATTGTGTGGGACATTATTGATGCCAATGCAGTAAAATCGCAATCTGCATGAGCATTGAGTGAACTATATCACTTCCAAAGATCCAATTTCATGGTCCTTTGAATGCGATAGAGGTGATCAGAAAGGAAAACCAACCGAACCATGGATAATGTAGTCAACCGCCAATTTTTCTAATTTAGGCTTCAAATATATACATTTCCACAACAAGATTCTCTGAATTTAGTATTCAAAATTTAGTGTCCAATTAAATTGGAAGCTAAATTCACGCGACGCTAAATTTTAAGTGGACTCTTAAATGCGCGGATTGATAAACAGGGTGCCCGGAATTTTTGGCGGGGTCATTTAGAGTCCACGTGGATGCTAAATTTAGAGTCCACGTGGATGCTAAATTTAACATCTACATGGACTTTAAGTTGGCGGGATAATGAACAGGGTGGCGGGAATATTTGGCGGGGTTAAAAATTCACCCGCTATATAAGCCATATTTTGTCTTTCCTCCTCATTTTTTAGAACAAAGTACATGAATGCCACCTTAAAATAGTTGACTTTCCTATTTCACCATCTTAGTTATTCGTATTCCTATTTTACGATGCTTGTTCCTTTTTTACCATCTCAGCTAAACTTATTCCTATTTTACCACCTCAGCTATAATATGTACTTTTTTTATATTCTAGTATTAGTGGAAATAAAACCATATCAGGTGACATTATAGGCAAATGTTTTCAAAGATGACATATATGGAAAGATGATACTTAGAATTTGATAAATATGTAAATTGACCATTTTTTTTACCTAATATTCACTTCAAACTTCTCTGATTAAGAGAACATTTAGGGTTTTAAGAATTTTAGAGTTTATGGTTTAGAATTTTAGGATTTAGGAATTTAATAATTAGCGTTTTAGGGTTTAAGATTTTACGATTAAGAGTTTAGGGTTTATGGTTTAGGAATTAGGGTTTAGTGTTTTAGGATTTAAGGTTTTTAGGGTTTAGGATTTTTAGTGTTTTAAGAGTAAGAGTTTTAGTGTTTAGGGTTTTGGGATTATTAGGGTTTAGGGTTTGGGATTTAGGGTTGTTTGGGGTTTAGGGTTTATTATATATGGTTTAGAATTTTTAGGGTAGAAATTTAAATTATTATTTAATTTGATTTAATTTCTTTTATATTTTTAATTTAAAAACTAATTTAATTTTTTTTTCTTTTGGGTTGATATATTTTAAATATTTAGTATCCAAGTGGACACTAAATTAGTGTCCACATGGACTCTAATTAGCATCCACGTGGACGCTAAACATTTAGCATCCATGTAGACACTAATTAGCGTCAACTTGGACACTAAAATAATTTAGCGTCAAACGTTTTAGCGTTCAAATTTAGCGTCTAACTTTTGGACGCTAAATGTATTTCGTGTCCAAAAAACGCATTTAGCGTCCAAAAAGTTGGACATTAAATGCGCGTTTTTTTGTAGTGTTCCTGCACAAGCTTGTCTATCCTAAACACATTAATCACTTCCATTGGATTTGTTGTGGATAAGGAAACGATTAAGCTCATAAACACTACATTCATATTGTTATGCGTCCAACCCATTTTGGTGGTCAATTTTTTTTTTGTTGACCTCTTTGATATGTGAACAATTGATATCAAGAAAGCAAGATCTGGTTGGAAAGTAGTTATGGAAGTATGTAACAGTAGAAGATTGTAGAAGTGTTAGGGAATGTAATGTTATTTTTTTTGTCTGAGCCTGGTATTCACGATCCATTGGGCCGAGACTAATCCGGTTCGGAGAGGAGTTTTGGGTGCTTAGGTTCCATTCCCCTCCAAGCGGCATTGTGGGTATCGAACCGCAGTCTGCCCTACCAAGTTCAGCCTCAATCACCACTGAACCAAACCACGCTTGGTATGTTATTAATAATATAATTTATACATGCTTGCCTCTATTTATACTAACTCTACAAGTTGCAATTAATAATAAAATGTGTACATCTTCTAACTAACTACTATCTTTGATCCTGCCTTCTAAACATCTTGAATCTTCTATTTGGGTTTCCTTTATGAAATTGAGGCCCAACTTGAGATATAACCAAATGAAATCTGTAACCCGAGAAATTGATCTAGAGCCTAGGAGGTCTTACTCCTTTAGGGAAAATGATGTGGATACATACAATATATAAAGATTGTAAAATACATATACAAAATATAGAACTAATAGTTGATTTGATTTTACTAGATTTGCCAAAGTTTGATCTGATATTACGTATGGATTGGTTAGCTCGTTATCAAGCTAAAGTGGATTATTTTACAAAAAACTAATTATAGAATTTAAAGAACATGATAAAGTAATATTTTGTGGAAACAGAAAGATTGTGCCTAGTTGTTTAGTATAAGCTATTCAAGACTTTAAGTTGATCTGAGACAGATGTGAAGCTTACTAGGCTCATATAGTTAATAGAACAACAACGTATGAAAACGTTAAAGGAATACCAATAGTAGATCAATTTTCTGACATATTTCCAAAAGTCCTCTCAGGATTACCTCTTAACAGAGAGATGAAGTTTACTATTGAGTTGATTCCTGGTACGATAAACATATCCATACAATCGTACTGTAACATCCTCGTCCCGAATTACTTAATTAAGATTTTAAATAATGTGTTTAATAAAAATTAAAGAGTTTTACAATAAAAACGACGAAAATAAATGGTTAGAAATAAGTGGATGAAAGGTTGATACATGGGTGACAAAGGGTGATGTTAAATAACCGAAAGAAAGGACAAACCTTTGAAACAACCAAATACACGTGGTAGAGGCCCAAAGACGTGTGGTGGGCATGACCACATGTAGTTCCATGCCCACCACGCATACTTTACTAAGTATGGGAAAAAATATAAGTTTAGATGCTTCTCGACTCGTTCAGAACCTCTAGAATCATCAAAATCATTTCAGAGAAAGTGAGAGAGAGTGGGAGGCAAGCAAGAGAGAGATTTAGTGAGAGAGGTAAGAATTTAGCATGGGAATAGATTCGAGTTATCGATTCAATTGTAGTTTTGAGCCGGGAACCTAGTGGTATGAGCGAAAAAGGTAAAACTCGAAGTTTTCGTCAATTTTTACGAGTTTTACTATAATTGTTTCAAGTTTATTATTGATAGAATTAGTTTATAATTAGAGAATTGAGTTTGAAATTGAGTTAGAAATACGTTATATTGAGTTATTACTGATTTGAGTAACGATAGGAAAAAGCGTTAGAGTTCCGGCGAGGGTTTAGAAAATTGAGAAGCAAAATAAATGAAATTGATAGGACATGCATTAAATGGGTGGTTATATTGGAAAATAGAGGTGTATTGTTGATTTTTTGTTATTAAATGATTGATATATGTTAGAGGACGACAGAGTAGACGAGTTGGATGTGACGTGAGTACACATCAGTTTGAGTATTTCAGCTGACAGGTGAGTATATCTCACTATCTGGCTATATTAAAAATGAATGGTTAGATATATATTTGTGATGGAATTGTGAATGATATTGTGAATATGGTTTGATTATAAATGTATGGTTACGAATGAAGTGCGAATATGATTTCCACATACCTATACAAAAATGAAAATGAAACGAAAATGAAAGTGAAACGAGATGATGATATATGTGCAAACTTATATGATTCCAATATGAGATATATGAAATGAAAAGGGAATCGTAGATACAATTCAAATGAAACAGATACGCAAAACAAAAAAAGGCATAAAAAAAGGTACGTGAACGTGCTTATGTTTTTTATATGATATGTGATATGGAAAGGTCATGGAAAGGTGATAAATGATCGATCATTCAGAGACAGGAGTAGGGCGACGGAAGTTAGGTCCACATGAAAAGGAGGTGGAAAATGTTTTCAAAACTAATAGGAAGACGAAAGTTAGGATTTATTATGAACGAGAACGTCAATTCAAACATATACAAATCAAAATCAATATGAGTTAAAAAGAATAGTTCAATGGAAAATGAAATGAATGAAAAAGAAAATTCAAAGGAAAAATGAAAAGGATGAAGAATATTTACGTACAAAATGTGATCTATTGATATGTTGTATTCGTATTCTATGAAATGAAACTGAATTGAATTATAAAATGAATTAAAGATTACTCACTGAGCCCTCAACTCACGCAACTACGATGCTTATTTTAGGTACAGGTATTAGCAGTGATAGACGTTTTTAGTAGTAGTGCCAGAGCTTTTCTTTTCTACAGGTTGGATAGCTGCTACCCGATCTACTTCTCTCTCTTTTGCTGATGCCATTAGGATCTTTTGCATACATGTTTCATATGTTGAGATGTTAATATGATGTTATATGGCTTGTATATTATGTGTTGAGATTAATAGAGGATAACTATGATGTTATCTGCAGTTTGTCGCTATAGTGATATATATATCTGAAGTTGCAGTGTTGATAGAGATCTGATTATAGATCTAATGTTTGAGCTGCATGTTGTGTAATATGAAAATGTGCGTGTGAGCTATACAATTTTGAAATGTTTTGTAGGATTGCAATAGGTTACGAGATATCTAGATTATAGCCGTTGTATAGCAGTTCTCCGTAAAGTATGGACTTGCTTAATAAAGAATAAATGGCGTATTAGCGTAACACAAAGTTTAATCCATGGATGTGTTAACTAATACGATCAATATTTTGGGTATATAACAAAATATATAATGAAATAATGATAAAGAGGATATCCAAAATATTGGTATGAGGTTACTCAAAGTACGAACAAGTTGAATAATAAGTATCAATACTATCTGGTATGCAAAGTATAAGAAAAAGTTTAAAAATATACGTGATTAATATGGTAATTAGATTAGGATGTTTTACGTACAGAGTGACACCATCTGAGTTACAAGAACTAAAGAAACAATTACAAGAATTACTTGATAACAGATTCATTCGATCGAGTGTTTCACCTTAAGGAGCACCTGTATTATTTGTTAAAAAGAAAGATGGAACATTATGATTATCTAAAAAATATAGAAAACTTAATCAAGTAACAGTGAAAAATAAATATCCATTGCATCGTATAGATGATCTACTTGAACAATTACAAGGTGCCACAGTGTTTTCAAAGATTGACCTAAGATCCGGGTATCATCAACTAAAGGTAGCACAGGAAGATATTCCAAAGGCTACTTTTCGAACCTGGTACAGTTATTATGAGTTTTTAGTTATGTCATTTGGTTTAACTAATGCTCCTGCAACATTTATGGCATTGATGAACAATATATTCCAATCCTTCCTCGATCATTTTGTTATTGTATTCATAGATGATATGTAAAACCCTAAAAATTATAACTTAAATTATGCGAAAAATGATAAGAGTACAGTGGCAGACAACTTAGGCAACAATTTTCTAAAACCATTCGCCAAACCATTTCAGATACATATTTGAATTGTATTGTGCTGAAATTGGTGGAAACGGATAAGCAAACGGTTTTCGTAAACCGTTTGCAAAATTGTTCTGAACTGAGGGGTTTTAAAAATATGTCTGCGTGAGACATTCTAAAGAGAGGAAACATAACCCTAAAGTACCACCCAACCCTCATCTTCTCTCTAACCTCAAACCCTCTCATTCCAAGGCTTAAAACCCTTAAGTATAAACCCAAAAACCCTAAAACTAGTGGATTCCAACTTAAGGAGGGGAGTGCGGGTGATTAGCTTCGAAAAGGGCAAGGTAAGCTGTAACTATATGTTGATTTGTTTGAGATTTTGAGTTAAGGTTCGGGGAAAACATCGTGTTTTGAATGAGTTAATCTTAATGGAGGTAATGTGGTTAAAAATGAACAAAAGAAACGAGGATTTGAGGAGATGGAGATTTCTAGGGTTTGGGTAATTTGGGGATTTTTGATAAATAAGAGTGAGGATGGGGAAGTGAGTATCAAATGAGATTAATATGCAAAATGTGGGTCAAAATAATGTAGGAAGCGCATTTGGGATCCAAATTGGAGTTAAGTCAGAAGCCGTCTTCGCGGGATTTGAGGTAAGTGTACTGAATTCACACTTACCATTGTATGTCTTACATCTGTATGGTTAACTATAGCTGATTAATAATGCACTTGGCTATAAATAATAAGAACATTGTGTGAAATTGGGTGTGTTTGAAATATTGTTTGGATGCCTAAGTGTTGTGTGATGTTATACATATGTTAAATGGGTGCGGGTTGTATCCTAGATACCTTAAACGTGCTTTGATGATTTTCTTGCTAGAGAATTGTGTTGTTTTGGGCCATGTTTTGAGAATAAACGCATGTGCCATTATGTGTATGTTGATTTAGGTCATAAGTTGGCCATTTATGGATATGTGTGCATATTCACATTTGAATTGTGAAAACAATCATGTATAGACCTACATGTGCCATATTCTAACGTTGAGAATGTGTGGCTTATGATGTGAATATGGAATGAATGATGTGGAACATTTTGCATGTGGTAATGTGAAATTAAGAACAAAATTTGGAATGCTTGATTTGCATTCATTAATGTCATTATTGGCATTTGTGATACGTCCTTTAGCGGTACTAAACCAAGGCTCGTCAGACAAGTATACCTATTGAACAATAGTATAGAAAACGGAGTATCGAATGTCAATTTCACAGGGCCAGTCAAATACTAATACTATCAATTTAATTTGTTATCTAATCTAATGAAATGATTTATGATCATCAAATTGATAAGTTAATTACATAAAATAGAATATTTAAACAAATTGGAATATGTCAAAATAGACAATGAACACTATCACAAAAGAACTTTACGAATTCGTTTAAGAAATGACAGATATCTAGACTCGACTCATCCTAAGATTTCATACGTGTGTGATTCAATTATCATTGACAATATTGA
>CANYCX011139108.1:0-38606 GCA_948193385.1 Breynia disticha f. nivosa | reverse complement strand
TAATCTTATAAGTGTTGATGAAATAAAGAAATGATTATATGAATGTATAATATTAAAGGAAAAGGTTGATTAAGTGTGTTGGGTATTAAATTGTGATAAGTGAACATTTGAGATGTATGTTGTAATTATGAGTATAATTTGAAGGTTAATGGTAAAACAGTGATTGAGATATTGGAAGTGAAATTTTGAAAAATGCATTGGAAATGCATTAATATTCATTCATATATAAATATATCATTATAATTTAATGATTGTATGAATGTATGATATTCAATGAAAATGAATATGAAAATGTTTATAAATCCTTGCATATGAAATATATGATGTGAATGTTGAATGAATGTGCATACATTATAGAAATGTATGGATTGATACATGCACACATGAATGAAAAATTGATTATATTTGAAAAATTGTTTGCATTGAAATGATGGTTTTGATGAAAGATTATGATAATGTGTTTATCTAAGTGTGTAACTTAAAACTTGAGTGTTTTGGGTTAATCTTGTGATATATATATATATACATATATTATATATGTTGGTACGATTCTTCTATGAGGATGAAATTGACTTGTTGAAAGATTTTGGATCAAATATTATGCTTGGATTGGAATATATATATTGAATGAGGTTATAAATGATGGTTGTGTATGTTTTGAATGTTAAATGATTTGGTATAAGGGTAAGAAATGAATGTGGTTGATGTTGAGTTGTTTGATTAAGGAAAATTTGAGTTAAAATGTGTTTGGGTTAGAGTTTAATTTTCTATTATTGTTATACAAGTATTAATAAATCAAAAACTTGATTTCCGGAATTTGAATATTACTTATAGGAGGGAAGAATACGTAAGTGGTATTTGAATTTTAGGGGTCACAGGACCACATCTTGCTGTCACTCGACTGTGTCTTGGTTGATCTGTGCATAACTCCATTGTGTTTCTGTGTCTTGATCGCATCTTAAAGTGACTTAACACCGTCTCAGTGGGACTCGACAACCTCTCGGTATGACTCGACCTTGCCTTCGTTTGACTTGACCACATCTCGGAATGACTCGACCCTATCTTCGCGTTTCTCGACCATGTCTCCGTATTACTCGACCCTGTCTCGGCATGACTCAACCCCATCTTGGCATGACTCGACCCCATCTCGGTGTGACTTGACTTTGCCTGGGCAAGAAACAAGCGTGACTCGATCGCTCCCGTTTCAGCGTGACTCGACCGTGTCTTAACGGGATCTAGCATTACTCAATCGCGTCTCAAATGACAAGAACCCAACTTGGCATGAGCCAACCTGGTCGATGACTTTCCATAGTGTGTCGGCAGTATCCGAGCTTGACTCGACCGCGTCTCGGCATGACTCGACCACATCTTGGCATGACTCGACCTTGTATCAGCGTGACTTGACCAGTCTCGACGTGACATGACCGCGTTTCAACTTGATTCAATCGCATCTTGATAGGATTTGAGTGTGACTCGACCGCGTCTCGACGTGATCCGACCTTGACTTGACTGCATCTTGAAGTAATCCGAGCAAGATTTGACAGTGTCCCAGTGAGTCTCAATCGCGTTCTGTGTGAATCGACTTGACCGCGTCTCAGCGTGAATTGACTCTGTCTCGATGTGAGTCGACCCCGCCTCAGGTGACTCCACCATTTGTCAGCGTTATAATAACAGGACTATACCATGTTTCAGAGTGGTTAGACCCTGTCTTGGTGAGTCGAATCAACGTGACTCGACCCCCATCTCGGCGTTGCTCGAATCAGCGTGGCTCGACCCTGCCTCGGCGTGACTCGACCCTGCCTCGGCGTGACTCGACATCTCCCCGTTATTCGATCCCGTTGCAGCATGACTCGACTTGGTCTCTACATGATCCGAGCGTGACTCGACTGTATCTCGACGTGGTATGAGTGTTCCTCGACCGCATCTCAGCGTAATCTGAGGTTCTCTCGATCGCATCTCCGCGTAATCCGAGTGACTCGACAAGGTCTTGCCGTGGTTTGAACTTGACTCAATATCATCTCTATATAATTCGAGCGTGACTCTACCCCGTCTTGGCATGACTCGACTGTGCCTAGGCGTGACTCGACCCATCTCAGTGTTACTCGACCTTGTCCCTGTGTGACTCAACTACATCTCGACATGACTTGATCCCCTGTCACCGTTACTCAACCCCTTCTCGGGGTAATATGACTGCGCCTTAACCACGTTAAAATGTGACTTGACCACGTCTGAGAGTGACTCGACTGCTTCTCAGAGTTGCTCATCTCGGTCTCGGCATGACTCGACAATGTCTGGGCGTGATCAGAGCATGACTAGATCGCATCTTAGCGTGACTAAACCCCGTCTCGGTGCAAGATGACCCTACTTTAGTGATGCTCAACTGCGTTTAGACGTGATCTGACTGTGACTCAATCCCTTCTTGGCGTGACTCGACCTCATGTTGATGAGACTCGACCTAATTTTGACGTGACTCTACTGTGTCTCGAGGGAATCCCACCATGACTCGATTGCATCTTGGAAGGATCTGGGCGTGACTCGATCTTAACTCAACACTATTACAAATTGACTGGATAATGTCTCAGTGAAATCCAAGCTTCACTCCACCACGTCTCGATGGATCCAAGTATGACTGGGCTGTCTCAATGTTAGCTGAGCTTTACTAGACTGTGTCTCAGCGTGAGCTGAGCTTGACTTGAAGAGCACTCAAAGCGATCTGACGTTGACCTGAACGCGTCTCGCCATGATTTCCGCTCTAATTGACAGGGTCTCGGTGGGATCCGAGCATGACTCGATAGATTTGAGTTGACCACTTGTCGATAGATTTTAGTGTGACTCGACCGTGTCTCAATGTGACTCAACCTCGTCTCGATGCCACTCGATCGGGTCTTTGCGCTATCTGAGGGTGACTCGACTGCATCTCGACGTGATGCGAACATGACTCAACCGAATCTCGGCACGATACAAGCTTGACTCGACCACGTCTCAGCAAGGCTCAACCTCTTCTAAGCATGGCTCGACCATCGACTCCGTCTCGACTTTACTCGAATGCTTCTTAGCATGACTAGTCCTTATCTCGATCGCATCTCGACGTGATCCGACTGTGACTTGACGTGATCAAAGCATAACTTGACCGCATCTCGGCATGATCTGAGCATGACTCAACTGTGTCTCTCGTTCATGTCTCAACATTAGTCGACTACGTCTCGGCGTGAGTCACCACCATCTCTGTGTGACTACGATTTAGGGTGACTCGACCTAGTCTCGACCATATTTGGGAAGCATGAGTCGATCTCATCTTAGCGTGATCTAAACATGAATCGACCACGAATCAATGTGACTTGAACCCTTCTGGACATGGCTTTACCCTGTCTTAGTGTCACTCGATTGCGTATCGACGTGATTCGAGAGTGACTCGGCTATATCTCGACATGATCTGAGGTTGACTCGACCGCGTCTCTGTTGGTTGTGAGCTAGATTTGACCGCATCTCGATGGGATCATATCGTGATTTTATCCCATCAGGGTGTCTCGACCCTGTCGCAGTATAATCTCACCATGTCTCAGTGTGACTCAACCGCATCTCGGCATGGCTCACCCATGTCTCTGAGTCACTCGACCGCATCTTGTCGTTACTCGGCTTCGTCTTGGCCTGAGTCCATCGCATCTCTATGTGACTCAATTGCGTCTAGACATGAACAGAAAATGTCCAGCATGACTCGACCCTATATCGAAGTGATTCAACTGTGTCTCTTTGTGCCTCCAACGTGCCTCGGGGTGACTCGACCCTATCTTGACGTGAGTCGACCACGTCTCGACGTGCTCTAAGCGTGGCTCATCCACCTCTCTACGTGATTCGACCACATCTCTGCATGACTTAACCACGTCTCGATATTACTCGACCCAGTCAGAGCACGACTCAAATCCATCTTTGTATGACTCGACCCATCTCATGGTGACTCGACCACTTCTTGGTATGACTCGATGCAATCTCGATATCGCTTGACCGCGTCTCAACGAGATTGAACCCGTCTAAGCGTCGCTTGACCGCGTCTCTGCATTACTCGATTCTAACTAGTGGTGGCATGACAGCATCTCAGCATCAATCAACCAAATCTCAGCGTGATCTGAGTGTGACTCGACCGTATCTCAGTGTAACTTCACCATATCTCGGCGGGATCATAGTGCAATCAACCAGGTGTCGGTTTGACTCCACCTCGTTTTAGTGTGATATGAGTGTGACTCAACTACATCTCGACGGTGTCAAAGCATGACTCAACTCGTCTCGGTGGGATCCAAACGCTACCCGACTGCATTCTGACGTGAGCTAAACGTCACTTGAAGGTTTCTCAGCATAACTCGACCGCATCTGAGATTGACTCGACCGTGTCTCGACTGTGTCTCGACGTGACTCGACCTGAACCGAGCATGACTCCATATAATTTGTTCGTGACCCAACCGCATAACGGCGTGATCTGAGCATGAATCGACTGTCTCTAAGCAGGATTTAATTGTGACTCGACATCATCACGGTGTGACTTAACCATGTCTTGGCGTGATTCAACCTCGTCTAGGCGTGACTAACCACGAGTCAGCGTGACTAGTAGTGTCTCGGGGTGACTCAACCTCATTTGGTTGTGACTCGACTGCGTCCTTTTATGACTTGACCCTATCTCAGCATGACTCGACCTCTTCTCGACGTCACTCTACCGTGCCTTAGTGAGATTAGAACGTGACTTGACTAGGTTATAGCGTGACTCGACCCCGTCTCAACATGAATCGAGGATGACTCGACCGTGTCTCGACGGGATTTGAGCGTGACTCGAGCGCGTCTCGTTGTGATCTGAGTATTACTCGACTGCTTTTCGGCCTGAGACGAGCGTGACTCCACTACATCTCAGCGGGATACGCACTCGACTCAACTGCATCTTGGTGCGATCTGAGCTCGACTCGACCGCATCTCCGCGTGATCCGACCTTGAATCGTCCGTATCTCGGTGGGATTTGAGCTTGTCTAGACCGCAACTCAACATGTTCTGAGCATTATTCGACCTATTCTCGGCGTCATCTGATTGTGACTCCACTTTGTTTTGGCAAAATTCGACAACATCTCAGCGTGATCTAAGTTTGAGTCTACATTGTCTAAAACTCACTCAACCGCCTCTCGTTATGGCATGATGTGTCTCAACAAAGCTCAATCGTGTCTCGGTATGAATGGACCCGTCTCATCACGTCTCAATCATTTCTTGGTGAGACTCGTTCCCATCTCAGCGTGACTCAGTCGCGTCTTTGTGTGACCCGACCATGTCTCGCAGTGACACGATCGCATCTCGCCATGATTGGAGCGTGACTCTACTGCACCTCATCTTCACTTGCCCCATCTCAGCGTGACTCAACCCTGTCTCTGCAGGACTCAACCACGGCTTAGCGTGACTCGACCGAGTCCCCTAGTGATTCGACCTTATCTTGACGTGATCCAAGCCAGATTCGACAGAGTGTCCACGTGATCCGAGAGTGACTCAGACTGTCTCGGTCAGACTCGACTGCATCTCAGTGTGACACGTCCCTGTCTTGGTGTGACTCGATCCATCTCAAGTTTATTCAATCACGTACCTACAGCGTCTCTGTGTTACTCGACCCCATCTAGGCGTGCCTCAATCGCCTCTCGGCATAATCTGAGCATGACCCTACAGCGTCTGAGCATGACTTGACCCACTTTGGGGTGACCCAGCGCATTCACACCATGATCTAAGTGTCACTCAAATGCATCACAGCATAACTTGACCACGTCTCGGCATGACTCAATCCTGTCTCAGTGTGACTCGACCCCTTCTGGGAGCGACTCGACTGCATCTCGACTTGATTTGAGCGTGAGTGGAGGACGACTCGGTGTGATTTGAGTTTGCATTGTTCACACCTTCGCGTGAGCCTAGTTTCACTCGACTGCATCTCGGTGTGATCTAAGCTTGACTCGTCTCTGTAGAAGCGTGACTTGAAATTGACTCGACGGCGTCCGAGCAGGATCTCAGCGTGACTCAACGAAATCTCAACGTAAGTCTACTGTATCTTGGCGTGATTTGAGCCCGATTGGGCATAACTCATTCCCATCTTAGTGTGGCTCAACTGCATATTGACTGCATCTCAGTATGAGTCCGCCCCATTTAAGGGTGACTCACCAGTGTAATGACATCATTAGAGCATGACTCGACCGCATCTTGGCATGATATGACTCCACCTCGTCTCGTCTTTACTCGACCATGTCTCGGAGTGACTCAATCCCATTTCAACGTGACTCGACAGTGTCTCGAGATGATTGGATCCTACCTCAGCTTGACTTGACCCAGTCTCGATGTGACTCGACCCCATCTCGGCATGACTCGTCCTCCTCTCAACGACTGCCTTTTGCCGTAACTCGAGTCTAGTCTCAGTGTGACTTGACCGCATCTTGGCATGACTAGACTTTGTCTCAGCATAATCCAAACAGGGCTCGACCGCGTCCCAGCTTGATCAGAGTGTTATTTTACAGCATTCTGGCATGATCAATGCGTGACTCGACAGCCTATCGGCTTGACTCGACTACATCTTAGCATGACTCGACCGTGTCTCGACATGACTCGTACCCATCTCAACAGGAACAAAACTGTCTCAGCGTGACTTGAGTGCATCTTGGTGTGACTAGACTGAGTGTCGGCGTGACTCGACCCCATGTTAGGATGACTGTAGCATGATTATACCTCTTCTCTGTGATCTGAATGTTACTCAACCATATCTCGGTGTGATCCAAGCTTGACTCAAACGCATCTCCACGTGATCCGAACAGGATTCAACTGCCTCATAACGAGTCCTAAATACGGTCTTAGGAATTGAGCTCTCCTTCACCCTCAACTGCTAGTATCCCGAACATAGGTTAATCTTGGAGAATATCGTCGCTCCCCTCAACTGGCTTATCAAATCATCGTTACTTGATAGTGGATACTTGTTCTTCACCGTCACTTTGTTTAGTTGGCGGTAGTCGATGCACAACCGCAGGCTTCCATCCTTTTTCACAAACAACATCGGTGCATCCTACAACGACACACTCGACCGAATGAATCCTTCTCAAGGAGTACCTCTAACTACAATCTTAATTCTTGCAACTGTACTTCTGCAATTCTTTACGGCACCACTGACACTGGCCCTGCTCTGGGTACCATCTCAATAACAAAGCCTACATCTGTCAGAGATGGTAATCAGGTAGCTCGTCCAAAAATACCTCAGGGCAATCTTGTGCTATCTCTACATCTCTAAATTCTAGCTTCGTTTTATTCAAATCCATCTCTATTAGTTTTGCGGCCATCGACGCCGATACCAAGGAGGATGGAACAATCTTTCGCTTGCACACCATTAATACGCTCCACTCATTGTCCACATCAACTGCCGCTTCCTTCGCGTAGCAATCAACTACTACACGATTTTTGGACAACCAGTCCATACCCAATATAACTTTAAACTCTGTCATCCTCAAAAAAATCAAATCTATAAACATAATCCAACTTGCCAATTTTCATCTCATAGTTCCTCAACACATGTCTCACCATAATAGTACCCCTAGCAGGCATAGGTACTGCCACTACGTATCCCAAATCACTAACTCGCTAAAAAATGAACATGTTGATCCTGTGTCAATCAACACTAAGGTATTGTAAGTAAGTGTAACACTCTAAATTTGTTGGAATTGATCTATGTGGAAAACAAATTAAAACGGAATCGATTCGGATCGAATCGGATAAAAATTTGACAATGAAGTAAACTGCAGAAACAATAACATACGTTATTGTGAGGAATAACGTACGTTATTCATCTAAAAATGTCCAGATTGATTTCCAGGATAGCCTACGTTATTTTAAACACTAAAGTACGTTATTGGGAGTCAGAACAGGTTTTAAAAAGGCTGAAAACATTTCAAATTGACTCAAAAACCTTCTAAACACTTCTTAAACATTCTCTAAACTTCCACACATCATCATAGTAAGGCTTTCTAATCGTCAAATCTTCCTACAAACACAGGAATTACAGTGGATTCATCCCAAATTCATCCACAAATCAAGTGTTTTCTTTATTAGGTCATGTAAAGGTAAGAATCTTGAGTTTGAACTGAAATTGATGTGAAAAGTAGGTGTATTTGGTATGGTTTTGATGGGTTTTTACTGTAGTTCATGAATCTATCAACAAGAAACCAAAAATCACATGATTTGGACAAGATTGAGCAAATTCGAATTTTTGGAATTTTTGAGAAATCTTGAGTTAAGGATAGATTGCTGGATTAGGATTAGTTGATGCTTAGAAACTAAATAGATGCTGGAAAACATAAATTGGTTGCATTAAGAAGAGTTGGTAATGGAGAAAAGATACTAAATTGTTGATATCTGGTTTATGCTTTTGTTTTGATGATTCTAAAGGTAGAATCAAGGTAAATATGGGTAATTAACATTATTCTTGGGCTTAATTTCGTACAGGAGGATCTGTACGACGAGTGGTGTGATATTAAGGTAGTATTATTTTTGTCGAGTTTTGCACGTTCTTTGAGGTAAACATATCTATGCTTATGTATAAGTTTATTTATGCATTTATATGATCATTTCATACAAGAAACTATATAAATAAATTAAGAATCTTTGTGATTGAATGTAGTGCTATTTTGTAGTTATAGGGCTATATGTCTCAATTGATAAATTGTTGACATATGGTTGATATTTTATACCTTTGTGGTAGTGTATACCTTTGTGGTATGTTTTATACGATGTTGTGTGCGAGAGAAGAATTCCACTACTATGTGCTATATATTGGATAAAACCCCAGGTCATCCCTTGTGTATTTCCATTAGCATTAACACTGCATACATTTGCATTCATATAATGCTATGAAATTTGTATGATTTGTATTCCTATGTGGATGATTATTTTATGAGAATATGATCTGTGTGATCAATCCTGTGTGGATTACATAAGCTGTGGGTTCGTGTTTACTGTGTATTATCTTGTGTGGATGTTGATGAGATATGTGTGATCGTATTAATTGTTGCTGTGTGTTGATATAGATGTAAATAACCTATGTGGTTAGAATTCTGTGTGAATTGAATGATTATGTTTGTACTTGTATAGTCTGTGCCATAGGGAGAAAGGAGTTAAACACGTTCTTGTTCTGATTTACATTTTTCCCCTGTATGTCATTTTATCTAAATGAAGCTAAGATTACTTACTCAGTATGTTTCATATTCACCCGTTTGTTGTTTACCAGGGAAAAAGGATTTTAAAATTTAGCCTCATATTTAGTGGTATCAGAGCAGGGATTAAATTTTCTACGGACTGTGCCAATACTTTTCAATTTCTTTGTGATTTGAAAATATGAAATGATTTTTTAACTTGTGATTTTTATAATAAATGGAGCCCATAGACGACATATCGCTTGATCACACTGTAGAGTCCAGAGATGCTGTTGAGGGACAGGGTTCAGCCCTAGTACCTCCAGAGCAGCCTAAAACACAGCCAGCAGCACAGACTGCTATATCTATACCTCCGTATGATCCTGCATGTTCTCTGTTCTAAGAGATGATGCAGAAGATGATGAGGGATCAGGGTAGAGGTTCATGGAGTGAATCAAATCTGAACATTGATAAAAACATTGCTGAAGTAAGAAAATAGGGAGCGAAGATGTTTGAGGGTACCACTGATCCAACTGAGGCTGATGATTGCTCAGATATACGGAGAGGATTCTAACGTCTATGCGATGTACGCCAGAACAAAAATTGAGGTACACTACTTCTCATTTCGAGAAAGTAGCCTGGAATTGGTGGGACTCGATTCCAGATAGTCAGTGAAATCATGTTGACTTGGGATGATTTTCTGAGGAGATTTGCTGATAAATACACTCCTCCACATTATCAGAGAAAGAAGAAGATAGAATTCCTGGAGTTGAAAGAGAAGGATATGACAATGGTTGAGCAAGAGGCAGAGTTTACCAGGTTGTCTCGTTATGCTCCAGAGGATGTTGATACAGGTAGGAAGAGGAGAGACAGATTTGAGCGGGGTCTAAGGTACGCTATTTGTGACAGGATTGCAATGAATCCTCAAACATATGAGATGTTACTTGAGACACTATTTGGGCAAAGGAGTTAGAGGTAGAGGGTGAGAAATCCGAAGAAAAGCGATATAGTCTAAGTTAGTTCTAGTTCTTAGCAGAAGAAAAAGAATAAGAAAGATTTTAGGCCACTTAGAGAGACATGTGGTAGTCAGAGTAGACAATCTGGCAGAGGAGCTAGGGGTGGCAGGGTTTTCCACCAGGCCTCCTATTGCTCTAGGTCGAGGTACAGTTACAGCTATGGACAAAGATGATCGATGTTGTTATACTTATCGTTAGTTAGAATATTTTGCCAGAGATTGTACATAAAGGGAGGAGCCACAGGGAGTTGGTATGTCTAGACAGTAGTTTTGGTGATGTCAGACCTATAGCATCGACTGGTGCTGGTACAGGTAGAGGAAGACGAGGTTTGGTTCTACTTCTAGAAGAAGGTCAGTCGTCAGAGGTGGGGCAGTTGGTTCAGGTAGAGGGGGTGGATATAGTGGAGTAGTAGCACCATCAGGGTCAGCACCGCAGGCCCGAGTTTGTGGTACGAGTAGAGATGAAGCTGCAGAGGGTCCAGACGCGATCACTGTTATTATTTCTATCTTTACACACACTACTTCAGTATTGATTGTTCTAGGTCCTACGTGCTCTTTTGTAAGTGAGTCAGTGCTAGACCTTATTGGAGGTAGTATAGAGCATCTGGGTTACACTGTTTTTGTATTGATGGCTGCTGTGGTACTGTGTTAGTCAAACATATTTTACGGCATTGTGAACCACCTATCGGTGAGTCGATTTATTTCGCCAATTTGATTGTTTTTACGATAACGGAGTTTGGGATTATTTTTAGTATGGCTGGTTATCCAGGAATCGGAATATGGTAGATTGTTATTTGAAAAGGTCGTGATTGAGGTTGATGGTGAGAGAAGGGTATTGTTAGTAGGCGAAAGGAAGACTATTTCTTCTTGCCTAATTTCAGCTGTGATTACTGCGAGGTTCATACGAGAGGATTGTGATTCCTATCTTGCTTCAGTAGTTGATTTGAATTAACCTAAGTTAGAGGTGCGAGATGTGGAGATAGTACATGAGTATCCTGAGGTATTTCTTGAAGAGTTACAGGATTGCCACCACAGTAACAGGCTGATTTCAGTATCTATTGTACCTTATAGGATGGCAGCTGTAGAGTTACAAGAGTTATTAGAGTGTTGTTTGTACGGGAGAAGGACGGTAGTATGTGATTGTGTATCGACTATCGACAGCTGAATAAAGCGATAGTGAAAAAAAAGTATCTGTTTCCACGGATAAATGATTTGATTGATCAACTGTGGGGAGCTATAGTGTTCTCTAAAATTGACTTGAGGTCGGGTTATTGGCAGCTGAGCGTTGAGGATAGCTCGATTGAGAAGACAGCGTTAAGGACTCGATATGGGCATTTCGAGTTTATTGTTACGTCATTCGGGTTGGCAAATGCACCAACTGTACTTATGGCACTGAGGTATTTCAGCCTTATTTAGATTTGTTTGTGGCTGTGTTTATTCATGATGTTCTGGTGTATTCGAGAGATAGCGATGAGCATCGGAGACATCTCCGTATTTTGTTAGATTTGCTCAAAGAGAAAGAGTTGTATGCTAAGTTCAGCAAATGCAAGTTCTGGATGTCTGAGGTTATCTTTCTAGGACACGTGATTTCATTAGAGGGAGTGAAACCAGATCCTATGACATATTTATCGAGAAAGAATGTATATGAGGTACGGAGTTTGTTGTGTTTAGCTGGTTATTATCGCTTATTTATCGAGGATTTTTCGAGGATAGCTAGACCTTTGACATATTTGTTGAGAAAGAATACTTCGTTCGTTTGGAATGACAAATGCGAAGAAAGCTTCCGTGAGTATAAGAAGAGTTTGGTTGAAGATCCAATTATGATGTTAACTTCCCAAGGAGGTGGATTTGTGGTTTATATAGATCCTTCTAGAGCTGGTAGGTGGAGTATTGATGCAGTTGAGACCGCATGAAGTTAACTACCCGATACATGATTCGGAGTTAGCTGCGATCATTCATGCTCTGAAGGTTCGACATTGTTGAAAGATATTTACTGATCATAAGAGTCTCAAGGATGTTACGAAACAACGAGAGTTGAACCTTCGAAAGAGATGTTGGATAGAGTTGTTGGAAGATTACAACTGCACGATTGAGTATCATCTTGGAAAGGAAAACGTAGTTGCTGATGCCTTGAGCAAGAAGGAAAAGGGGATGATGATTCAGTTACTTATGGAGCGAAGTCTCTATTTGCCTTCCGAGAGTTACAGGTGCAGTTGGATTTGATTGAGGATCAGATGTTAGCAAACATTGGAGTTCGACCTCAGATGCGAGATTTGATTGTTGAGCGTCAGAAAGAAGATGAACGTCTAATGCAAACAAAGAAGAAAGTTGAACGAGGAAAGGTATCTACTTTACACCGACTTCATGATAATGGTTTATTGTATTATCGAGATAGACTGTGTGTTCCAGATATCGCAGAGTTGAAGAATGACTTGATGATAGAGGCGTATTCTTCACTATTATCAGTTTATCCTGGCAGTACTAAGATGCCGGGACATGATAGAGTTGTATTGGTGGGTACATATGAAAAGTGATATAGCTGAGGTTGTTGCGCGTTGTCTTCCTTGTCAGCAAATTAAGGTAGAACATCAAGCACCAGTTGGGAAACTAAGACCACTAGGGATTCCGAATTGGAAGTGGGAGAAAATCACCATGGATTTCATTAAAGGCTTACCGAGGATGTTTCGACGTCATGATGCCATCTGGGTTATTCTTGATAGACTCACGAAATCGGCTCATATCTTAGCTATCCAACAAGATGATACATTGGATTGGCTTACTGGTTTATATACTGCTGAGATTGTTAGGTTACATGGTGTTCTAACTTCGATTGTGTCTGATCATTATCCTAGGTTTACATCGCGATTCTGGCAGAGTTTGTACGATGCGATGGGTAATCGTTTGAGGTTTAGCACGATTTTCCATCCGCAAACTGATGGTTAGTCGGAGAGGACGATTGAGACAGTAGAGGATACGTTGAGGGCCTGTATTCTGGAGTTTGGAGGTATTGGGACGATCATTTACCTTTTGTTTTGTTTGCATACAATAATAGTTATCATTCTAGTATCGGTATGACACCTTGCGAGGTATTATACGGGAGACGGTGCAGGATTCCAGCTTACTGGGATATTGAGGGTTTGCGACAGATTGACGGGCCAAAGTTAGTTCAGCAAACTCTAAATAAAGTGAGTGTTGTAAAAAAATGTATGCAAGCAGCTCATGAACGTCAGAAGAGCTACTACAACCGAGATCACCGAGAGATAGAGTATGCAGTCGATGATAGGGTTTTATTGTGAGTGTCACGCTAGAAAGGTGTTATTCGATTTGGGAAATCTGGAAAGTTGAGTCATAGGTATATCAGACCGTATGAGATTGTCGAGAGAGTGGGACCACTAGCATACAGACTGAGATTACCAGTAGAGTTGTCTCGATTAAATGATATGTTTCATGTTTCAATGTTGAGACGGTGCCGGCCTAATCCTAGCCACGTGTTGAGCGCTCCAGAGTTAGAGATATCTGAGGAGTTGAGACGGTTGAGAAACGTGAGATTCCGATGGTTTTGGTGAAGTGGAGTTTTCATTTACCAAAGGAAGTGACTTGGGAGGTTGAGTCAGATATGAAACGACAGTATCCATATCTGTTTCCAGACTTGACTTCAGGATTTTGAGGTACGATTTAATCTTTTCGAATGAAAGGTTATGCATTATGTAGTTGTGGATTTGTTGTTCAAAGAATAAGTTAAGAAAGAAACTTAACATAATTTAATTTATGATATTGAAGGAAAGAGCTTAGATCGATGATGACAAAAGTTTGGAGGTTTGTGATGTTGATTACGGGTACATTTGGAAATTATGGGTCTGGGTTGTATATGTTCCTACTGCTATGTTTACTACAAATTGAGTTTGCAAATATAGTATGTTTGGTTCGAAATATACCATATTCCAAATCCCTTGCAATTTGATGTGGTTTAAATTTCGGGGACGAAATTTCCTAAGTGGGGGAGATTTCTAACACCCTGAAATTTGTTTGAATTGTTCTATGTGGAAAATGGATTAAAACGGAATCGATTCTGACAAAAATTTGACAATGGAGTAAACTGCAGAAAACTACAGAAATAATAACGTACATTATTTTAAACACTAACGTACGTTATCAGGAGTCAAAACAGGTTTTAAAAAGGCCGAAAACATTTCAAACCGACTCAAAAACCTTCTAAACACTTCTTAAACGTTTTCTCAACTTCCAAACATCTTCTTAAGGTGTTCTAACCACCAAATCTTCCTACAAACACAGGAATTACAGTGGATTCATCCCAAAATCATCCTCAAATCAAGTGTGTTCTTCTTTAGGCAATATAAAGGTAAGAATCTTGAGTTTGAACTGAAATTGATGTGAAAGGTACCACTTGGTATGGTTTTGATGGGTGTTTGCTGTAGTTCATGGATCTATCAATAAGAAACCAAAAATCACATGATTTGGACAAGATTGAGTAAATTCGAATTTTTGGAATTTTTGAGAAATCTTGAGTTAATGAAGGATAGATTGCTGGATTAGGATTAGTTGATGCTTAAAAACTAAGTAGATGCTGGAAAACATAAATTTGTTGCATTAAGAAGAGTTGGTAATGGACAAAAGTTACTAAATTATTCATATTTGGTTTATGCTTATGTTTTAATGATTCTAAAGGTAGAATCAAGGTAAATATGGGTAATTAACATTATTCTTGAGCTTAATGTCGTACAGGAGGGACTGTTCGATGAGTGGTGTGATATTGAGTTAGTAGTGTTTTTGTCAAGTTTTGCACGTACTTGGAGGTAAGTATATCTACACTTACGTATGAGTGTATTTACGTGTTTGTATGTTTTTGTCAAGTTTTGCACGTACTTGAATGTAATACTATGTTTTATAGCTATAGGGCTACATGTTTCAATTGAAAAATTGTTGACATATGGTTGATATTTTATACATATGTGGTAGTGTATACCTGTGTGGTATGTTTCATACGATCCTGTGTGGATACACTATATGTTTGTACTAACTACTTTGTGTGAGCTGTCCTATGTATTGAAAAGAATGTCATTCATACATTCACGTATTGCATAATCATTTGTATGACACTATGTCGGTGTGGCTATGATATCCTTGTGAATAAAGGACGTGCTGTGTTCTGTCGTGGACTGAGCTATGTGCGGTGTAAAACCTCTCCCGTGTGGTACAAAGGTATCCTATGTTGTGTGCGATAGAGGAATTCTACTGTTGTGTGTTGTGGCGGATAAAAGCCGGGGTCATCATGTGTGGATTTGCATTAGCATTAACATTTCATACATTTGCATTCATATAATGCTATGAGATCTGTGTGATTTGTATTCCTGTGTGGATGATTACTTTATGAGAATATGATCTGTGTGATCAATCCTGTGTGGATTATAAAACCTGTGTGGTTCGTGTTTACTGTGTGTTATCCTGTGTAGATGTTGATGAGATCTGTGTGATTGTATTAAATGTTGTTGTGTGCTGATATACATGTAAATGACCTGTGTGGTTAGAATTATGTGTGAATTGAATGAATATGTTTGTACTGGCATAGTCTGGTGTCATATGGAGAAAGGAGTTAAGCATGTTCTCGTGCTGATTTACATTTTTCCCCTGCACATCATTTTATCTAAATGTAGCTAAGATTACTTACTGAGTATGTTTCGTACTCACCCCTGTTAGTTATTTAAATGATATACACGCAGGATTTGAGTTTTAATCTTTTTCAAACTAGTTTCTTCTGCTAATATTTTGATTTTAAAAAAGGAAAACAGCTTGGCCAAGTGTTTTAAGTGTATACAGCTTGTATATATTTTCTCTCTCCTTTATATTTAGATCTGATTTTTATATCATTTCTTAAATTATACTGTTTATCAGGGAAAAAGGATTTTAAAATTTACTCTCACAGTAAGAATAGTAATCATATCAGTAATGACGTCAGGGTTGGCTGCTGACTCATCTCGTGTCATAGCATAGAGATGCTCCATTCCTTATACCAAGAGTTAGTCAATCTAAATCTCTAGGGTTGGATTTGGGATTTTTAGCTTTGGAATCAAAGGTTTTTATGGTAGAATGGAGCGAGAAGTAAGGTGGGCATATTAGGGTTTTTGGTTCCTTCTCTCAAACCTTTCGCGCATGTCTGTTTCTAAATTTCGGCAGGTCAATACACTTTGCCAAACGGTTTGCACAGACCTTTTGGTTAGCTGTTTTGCCTTACTATTAGCGCGATATTAATGTTTTGTCCATATCCAAAACGTTTTGGGGAACAATTTAGTCACGCCATTCCCTAGCCCGTTTTCCACTGTCTAGACAACGTTTTTTTGAATATTCAGTTACATTTTTTTTGGGCATTACAACCGGCGTCCACACGTGATTTGACCTTGTCTCGGGCTGACACGACTGCATCTCCACATGATTCGACCAGTCTCAATGTGATTTGACCTTAACACGAGCGCGACTCAGTGAGATCTAAGGGTGACTCAACTTCATCTCGACGTGATTTGAGTGTTACTCGGCCGCTTCTCTCCGTGATCCGAGCGTGACTCGACCACATCTCGATGTGACTAGAAGACTCGAATACGTCTCGGCTTGACTCGACCATGAATCAGCGTGACTCGACCATGTCTCAGCATAACTCGTCCCCATTTTAATATGTCTAGACCGTGACTCAGCTTGACTCGACCGCGTCTAGGCAAGACTCGACCCTTTTTTGGCATGATTTGAACTCTACACAATGTGACCCGACCGCGTCTTGGAGTGACTCGAATGTGTCTCAACTTGACTCAACCACGACTCGGTGTGACTTGACATCGACTAAGCATAACTCGTCCCCGTCTCAACAGAATGGGTCGTGACTCAGTTTGACTTGACCGCGTCTAGGCAAGTCTCGAACCCCATCTCAGAATGATCCGAGCATAAGTCGACCGTATCTCAGCGTAATTCGAGCTAGTGTGAACCGATTCTACACTTGAATCAATCACGTTTGGGCGTGATGCGACCGCATCTCAGAGTGACTCAACCCCGTCTCAACGTGAATCAACTCCATCTCGACGTGACTTGACCAAGTCTAGGCATGATTCCAGCGTGACTCGACCATATTTTGGTGTGATCTAAGCTTGGCTCGACTGCTTCTCGACGGGATCCCAACATAACTTGATAATGTCTCAGCGTGATGTGGGCGTGACTCAACCCGTCTTAGTTGATTCGATCATGTATTGGTGTGATTGGATACCGTCTTGACGCGACTCGACCTAGTCTCAAGGTGACTCGACTGCATCCAGATGTGAGGTCACCCTAACTTAGGTGTACTTGACCTCGTCTCGGTGTGACAGACCTTGTCTCAACGTGACTCGTCTTAACGTTACCTCAGAAGTACTCAATTGCATCTTAGCGTGTTCTCAACGTCACTTAAATGCAACTAGATGCGCTCTGAACGTGATTTGACAACATCTTGACATGATTTGAGCTTCACTTCACCACATCTCGATTCGATCCAAGTATGACTGAAGCACGTCTTGGCTGATCCTAACATGACTCGACCGAGTCCTAGAATGACCCGACCACGTCTCATCTTGACTCAAACTTGTCTTGGTATAAATCGACCCCGTTTTGGCATGATCTGACCGTGACTGAACCACATATCAAATTGGATAGAATTTTACTCGACTATATATCATTGTATCTGAGCTAGATTCGACTGCATCCTGACAAATTCGAGCTTAACTCGACTGATCCAACATGACTCCACTATCTAGACGTGACTTGACTTTGTCTCGGGCTATCCAGGCGTCTCTCGGCGTGACTACCACATCTCGTGGTAACATGACCCATCTCGAACGACTCAACAGTATACTCCAGTGAAACAACCCCTTCTCGGTTTGACTCAACCTTGTCTTAGCATGATCGGAGTGTGACTCAAACCCATCTTGGTGAGACTTGACCCGTCTCGACGTGACTCAACTCTGTCTTGGCGTGACTCGATCGCGTCTTGGCACAATTCGAGAATGACTTGACCGGCTCTGAGAGTGACTCGACCCTCTTTCAGCTTAACTGGATCAGGTCTCAGCGTTATCCAAGCATGACTCGACCTCATCTCCAAATGATCTGACCTTGACTCGACTGCGTTTCGACATAATCCGAGTATGGATCAAACTCGTGTGGACATGATCTGAGCTTGAATTAACCGAGTCTTACCTCGATTGGACCACAGCTCAGTGGGACATGAGGGTGACACGAGCGTGTCTCTACAAAATACGAGCGTGACTCCATCGTATCTCAGTGACACTCGACCATGTCTTGGAATTACTTAATACCGTCTCATCTTGACCCGAGTGTGACAGAATCGTATACTCGACGTCATTCGACCATAACTACGCATCATCCGAGCGTGACTCGACTGCATCACGACGTGATTCCTCAACAGAGTCGACCCTGTCTCGATGTGACTTGACCCTGTCTTGGCTTGACTTGACCTCGTTATGGTGTAACTCGAGCCGTCCTAGCGTGCCTCAACCCTTTTTCGGTTTGACTCAACCCATCTCAACGATCTGAGCTTGACTCCACTGCGTCTAACCGTGACTACCACATCTCATGGCAACATGACTCGAATGACTCGAAATTCTACTCTGGTGACGTGACCCCTTCTCGGTTTGACTCAACCTTGTCTCAGCATGATCAGAGTGTGACTCGACCCCATCTTGGTGTGACTCGACCCGTCTCGATGTGACTAAACTCTGTCTTGAAGTGACTTGATCGCGTCTTAGCCCAATTCGAGAATGACTTGACCGCCTCTAAGCATGACTCGACTCTCTTATAGGTTAACTCGATTGGGTCTCAGTGTGATCCAAGCAAAACTCTACCTCATCTTAAGATGATCCGAGCTTGAATTGACTGAGTCTTGCCTCAATTGGACCGCAGCTCAGTGGGACATGAGGGAGACATGAGCGTGTCTCGACAAGCTTCGAGTTACACTTGAGCGTGTCTCTACAGCTATGAGCGTGACTCGATCTTATCTCAGCGTCACTTGACCCTGTCTCCAAATTACTTAATACCGTCTCAACTTGACCCAAGAGTGATAGGATCGTATCTCGAACGTCACTCGACAGTAATTATGCATCATTCGAGCATGACTCGACTGCATCTCGACGTGACTCGACCCTATCTTGGCTAAACTTGATCTCTTTATGGCATAACTCGAGCCGTCCAAGCGTGCCTCCACCCTTTCTCGGTGTAACTCAACCCGTCTTAGTGCGATCTGAGCGTGACTCGATCGCATCTCAATGTGACTCGACAATGTACCAGAGTGACTCCACCTTGTCTGGGCATGACTCGACCATGTATCGGTGTGACTCGTCAGCTTCTTAGTGCCATCTGATCATTATTCAATCGCGTCTCAATGTTACTAGGCCCCATCTTGGGGTGATTCGACCTCGTCTTGGTGTTATTTGATTGCTTCTAGGCATGATTCGAGTGTGACTCGTCGCTGTTTTAGTGTGAGTCAAACCCGTCTCGACGTACATCGAGCACATCCTAACATTACTCGAGCGTGACTCAGCCACGTCTCGGTATGGTTTAAGCGTTACTCGATTGCCCATCGGCTTGATCCTAGCGTCAACCGATTGCGCATCAGTGTAATCCAATCATGACTCGACCGCGTATCAGTGTGATCCCCTCGTGACTCGAGCGCATCTCGGAATGATCTGAGCATAACTCGAGCACAACTCGAAAGGATACGACGGTGACTCGCCTGTGTTTCGATGTGATTCGACAACATCTTGACAGTATCTAAACATGGCTCGACAGCGTCTCGATGTGACTCGACCCCGTCTCATCGAGACCCCACCCCGTCATGACATGACTCGACCCGTGTCTGCGGGACTCGTCCTCGTCAAAGCGTGACTGTTGCTCGTCTTAGCCTGACTAAACAGCATCACGATTTGACTTGATCGCATTTTATTGTGACTGGATCCGTCTCAATGTGCCTCGACCTTGCCACGGTGCCTTGGCCTGACTGAACTGCATCACGATTTGTGTCGACATCACTAGAACGCGTCACCACCTCATCTCTGCGTGACTCGACACTTTCTCTGTGTGACTCAACCACTTCTCCCATGACTACACCCTGTCTGGGCATGACTCGACGTCATCTCAGTGTGACTCGACTGCCTGTCTGCATGATCGGAGCAAGTCTCGACTGCATCTCGTCTACGCTCAATCCTGTCTCAGCGTTGTCTGCGCGTGACTTGACCTAATCTCAGGGCGATCTGAGAATAACTGAGGCACGTACATGGCACGACTGCGTATAAGCATGACTTGACCCCGTATAAGCATAACTCGATCGAATGTCAGCGTGATCTGAGCGTGTGATTCGATTGCGTGCCGACGGGATCCTAGATTGACTAGACTGCGTCTCAGCGTGATCAAAGTTTGATGGGATCGCATCTCAATAAGATCCGAGTGTGACTCGATTGAATCTCAGTGTGATTAGAGCGTGCCTAGAATGATTCTTAATAGGACCTTGGCTTTACTCGACGGTCTCTTGTCGTGATCTTAGAGTGACTGACGACACCTTGGCCTCCGTCGAGACTCACTGAAGTGCTTCTCACCGTGGAATGAGGGTGAGTAGATCGGGTTTGGGAGTGACTCGATTGAGTCTTGGTGCACTCGACTACGTCTAGTCATGACGCAACTGCATCGTGGTGTGACTGGACTGCACCTCAGGATGAGTTAATCACGTCCCAACCGTGTCTAAGCATGGGTGAATCATGTCTTGGCGTGACTCGACCGCGTCTCAGCATGAATGGACCCGTCTCATGTGACTCAATCCTGTCTCTCCATGACTTGACCCTTTCTTAGGTGACAACAACTCAATGGCGTCTAAGCATAATTTCAGAGTGACTCGTCCCAATCTTAGCGTGATCGGAGTGTGACTCGACCGCCTCTCGGTATCATTCGAGCATCACTCCACCATGTATTGGTGTTAACCGAGCGCGACTCGAGCGCCTATCTGCATGATCCGAGCGTGACCCTTGTGCGTCTCAATAGGATCTGATGGTGGCTCGACTATGTCTCGACGTGATTTGACGTTACTTCACTGCGTCTCGACTTTCTTCAAGCGTTAATCGACCACTTCTCGTGGTGATCAGAACGTGATTCAACCACATCTCGGTGATATTTGATCATAACTCTACCTCGTTTCAACGTGACTCAACCCCGTCTAACCGTGACTCGACCTCATCTTGGCGTGACTCTACTGTGTCTCGGCCTGACTCGACCACTTCTCGACCCTACTTTAGCTTGAGTTGAACATGTCTCCGGGTGATTTCACCTTTCTTGGCAGACTCAACGCCGTCACGGTGTGATTAGAGAGTGTTTCGCCCGCCTCTCAGCTTGACTCTACCCCATCTCGGCATGGTCTGAGGGTGACTTGACAGCATCTCGGCATGATTCCACCATGACTGGACCGTATGTCGGCATTACTCGAATGCATCTTGACGTGTCTCGACGCCCTTTCAATGTGACTCAACATTTTTTTGGTGTCACTCGATCTCGTCTAAGTATGACTCGACCTCACGACCTGATCCAAGCATGATCAGCCATGTCTCGACGGGATCCGGGCTTGATTTGACCTCGTGTCGGCGTAATCTAAGCGAGATAGGACTACATCTTGGTGTGATTCGAGCATGACTCAACTGCATCTCGGTGTCATGTAGTGTGACTGCACTGCATCTCGGTAGGATCCTAGCGTGACTTCACGGTGTCTCATCGTGATTGGAGCATGACTCCCCACGTCTTAGCGAGACTCGACTGCGTTTTAGTATGGACTAAGTGTGACTACACCGCGTCTCGGCGAGACACGAATGTATCTCAGTGTGATTCGACTGCGTCTCAGAGTGGCTCGACCAGGTCGCGACGTCACTCGAGCACACCTGGGCGTGTCGAAAATGTCTCGGCGTGAGTTAAGCATGATCCCAGCTCAGCATGACACAAGCGCTTCTCGACCTTTCTTGGCATTACTCAACCCATCTCAATCTGACTCAGCCTCTTCTCAGTGTGACTCGATCCCAACTCAGCTTGACTTGACTGCGTCTAGAAGAGACTGGACACTCGGTGTGACTCAACCTCATGTCGGCATTATAAGAGGGTGACTTAATCGCTTCTCGGCGTGATTCGAGCTTAGAATGACCATATCTCTACTCCCAACCTGATTGGACCGTGTCTTGGCATGATCCGAGGGTGACTGGACAATGTCTCGATGTTATCCGAGTTTGGATCGACTTCTTCTCGAAGTGATCAGAGCATTACTCGATCGCATCTTGTCGTAAATCCAAACATGGCTTGACTACATCTCGATGGTATCCCAGTGTGACACGACGGCGTCTCAGCGTGATTCGAGCGTGACTCAACCTGTCTTGGCATAACTGATTGCGTCTCAATGTGATCCAATTGTGACTCACCTAGTCTAATCTTGCGCCGAGCGTCACTCAACCGCTGGTCGGCATGACTCCTCCCCTTCAGTCGTGGGCTGAGCATGACTCCACCGCACCTCAACGTGACTCGACCGCATCTCGGTATGATTCGACTGTCTTGACATGACCCGATCATGTCTTAACACCGTCTCAGCCAAACTCGACCGTGTCTCGGCATGACTTGATCATTTCTCAACCCCGTCTTGGCCCGACTCGACTGTGTCTCTGTGTGACTCGACCCTGTCTCACTATGCTGGGTGTATCTCAGGCTAACTCGATCCTGTATCAGCGTTTTTGACCTTGTCTCAGCTTTTCTTAACCCCGTCTTGGCGTGAATCGCCCACTTCTAGGCATGAACCAAGAATGACTTTGCCCCATCTCAGTGTGAGTCGATTGCATCTCAATGTGATTCGACCTCGTCTTGGTAAGACTTCAAACCGTCTTGGCGGGATCGGACCTTGACTCAACCATGTCTCGGCGTGATCCTAGAGTGTCTCGAAATCGTCTTGGAAGTGACTCGACCCCATCTCGAAGTGACTCGATGCTATCTCTGCGTGTGTTGAGCGCGCGTTAGAGGGACACACTGTTTTAGCGTGACTTGACCGCTCATTGGCATGATTATAGTGTTATTCACTTGCCTCTCGTCGTGCCTTCACCCTTCCTTGATGTGTCTCGACTTGATCTAAGTGTTATTTGTCTGCGTCGCAGCTTAAGTCCTCTACACCTCGACATGAGTCGACCGCATCTCGGTGTGGTTCGAGTGTGACTCGACTGCTACTCAGCGGGATCTGAGTGGGGCTTGACCGCGTCTCGGCCTAATTTGAGCATGACTCGAGCGTGTTTGAAAATTTTCTAATCGTGACTCAGCAACATCTCGGTGTGATCTGAGCGTGACTTGAGTGTGTCTTATGTGATCCTAGCTTGACTTGGCCTTGTCTCGACATCACCACCCCTTCTCGGCATGACTCGATCACATCTCGATGAGGGTCGACTGCATCTCGGAGTGACTGGATCCAAATTTAACATAAATCGACTGCTTCTCAATTATGTTAGAGCATTACTCAATCGCGTTACGCGAAGACATAGTCGATTCATGTCGAGACGGGGTCAACTCAAATGTTTCTCAACATGACTCTACCACTGCTTTGCGTGACTCTACCACTTCTCATGTGAATTGTCCCCATCTCAGCGTGATTGGATCGTGTTTTAGTTTGACTCAACCGCGTCTAGGTAGAACTCGACCCATCTCAGCATCATTCGACCTGTGTTAGAATCATTCCATCTTGTCATGGCTTCACTCAACCTCATCTAAGCATGACTTGACCGCGTCACGAAATGATTCGACCACGTCTCTGCGTACTCAACCCATCATGGCATGACTTGAGCCCATCTCAACGTGACCCGATCGCGTCTCAACGTGATTAGAGCGTCACTCAACCGTGCCTCGACGTGACTCAACCCATTTTAGCATGATCCGAGCGTGACTCAACCGCACATTGTCGTGATCTGAGCAAGACTAGACCACGTCTCAATGTGACTCAAATATGTCTATACATGAGACGACTTTGTGTCGATGTCTTTCGATCCCTTCTCGGTATAACTCGACCAAGTCTTAGGTTGACTTAACCACGTCAAGACATGAAGCGACCCTGACTTGGGTGTGACTTGAATCAGTGTAGGCGTGACTGTCTCAATGTGACTGGATCCCATCTCGGTGTTTTCTTATCATAACTCAATCGCAGCTCAGTGTGACTCGACCCCTTATAGACTAGAAGTCGTCTAGGAATGAGTCGACCTCAACTCAACGGAAGCCGAGCTCGACATAACTCCACAGAGTCTCGACGTGATTCGCGGCGTGATTGTACCGCATCTCAAGATGACTAGGCCCCATCTCGATGTGACTTAACAATGTCCCTTTGTGATGCGACCCCTTCTAGACGTGACTCAACCTTGTCTCTATCTTGCCGTGGCTTGACTTCATCTTGGCACAACTCCACTGTGTCTAAGCGTGATCTGAGCATGACTTGATTCCCAGTTTGTGAAACTCGACCCTTCTCGGCGTGACTCGTTCTCGTATCGATGGGATATGAGTGTGACTCGACCGCGACTCAACATGATTTGGACCCCTCTCAGCGTGACTCGACCGTGTCTTGACGGGACGATGTCGACTTCACTGTATCTCAGTATGACTGGATCGTGTCTTGGCGTGACTCGACCTTGACATAGTGTGACTCGACCGCGACTCGACATAACTTCGTCATGTCTTGACGTGATCCGAGTGTACTCGATCGTGTCTCGACGTGAGTTGACCGCTTCTCAACAAGACTCGACCCGTCTCTCGTGCCTAGACACTGTCTTATTGTGACTCCATCACGACTCGCCATGATCCGATCGTGACTTGACGTGATCTAAGCATTACTCTACCCCGTCTCCGCGTCTTCCGAGTTTGACATGTTGTCTCTCGGCAGGATCAGAGCTTCTCTTGACCATAATTTAAAATGAGTCTAATGCATTTCGACGTGAGTCGACCTCGTCTTGGCGAGACTCGACCAAACCCGACCATGTCTCGGGGTAACTCGACCGCGTCTTTATTGCATCTTGCAATGAATTGACCTCGACTGGGCGTGACTTGGATATGTCTCGGTGTGACTTGGATATGTCTCGGTGTGACTCTACCCTATCTTTGCATGACTCAACAACATCTCGGTATGATCTGAGCGTAACTCAACCGTATCTCGACATGACTCGACCTTTCTTACTATGAATCAACTATGTCTCAACATAACTCGACCGCGTCTCGGCATGACTCGATCGTGTCTTTGTGTGATCTGAGCCTGACTACACGTGATCACATTGTAGCTTGACCGCGTCTCGGTGTGATTCGAGCTTGACTCAACTGTGTCTTGACGTGATACCAGCATGGCTCAAGTGCGTCTCAGATGTATTCGAGCATGATTTGACCACTGTTTCGGGTGATTTGACCCTATCTGTACATGACTCAGTCGTGTGCCTAGGTGTTTCAACCACATCTGAACCACGGCTCGGCGTGACTCAATGCCATCTCAACTTTACTTGACAAGTCTCGGCATGACTTGATCTGTCTCAGTGTGACTCAACCCATCTTAGCATCATAGAAGCGTGACTTGGCCTCATAAAAGGGTGACTCGACCCCATCCAAAGTGAGTTAGCCCCTTCTCGGAATGACTCGATCCAGTCTTGGCCTATTCAGAGCGAGACCCAACTGTTTTTTGTCATGACTTGATCCTACTTCAATTTGACTCAGCCTTGCCTCGGCGTGACTCGATTGCCTCTTGGCGTGATTCGAGCTTGACTCGACCGCATCTCAACTAGATTCGAGTGTGACTCGACCTTGTGTCGATGTTATCTGAGCATGACTTAAATGCATCTTTGTGGGATCCCATAATGGCATCTCGGCGTGATCCATGGTTGACTTACCTCATTTAAACGTGACTCAACTGCATCTCGATGGGACACGACTGCATCTCAGCATGGCTCCCTGTCTCGATGTGACTGATATGATGTGACCCCGCCTCGACGTGATTCGAGTGTGGTTCAATTGAGTCTCAACGTGACTCGACTCTATCTCAGCTTGACGAGATGCCATCTCAGCATGACTCGACTGCTTCTCGAAAGCATATAAGCGTGACTCCACCGTGTCTCTTACTCAATCGCATCTCGGTCTGACACGAGCCTGTCTCGGCTAGATCTGAGCTTGACTCGACCTAAACTCAGCGTGATCCAAACTTGATTCAACCGCATATCACAGGGATCAGAGCGTGGCTTGACCACGTCCTAGCTAAATTGGACCGCATCTTATTGGGATTTGACTGTGACTCGACCGCGCCTCGATGTGACTTGACAGCGTCTCAAGAGATTTGAGCGTGACTCGACCACATCTCAGCATGACTCGACCTCGTCTCGGCTTGACTCAACTATATTCTGGGGAGATCCCAGTATGATTTGACTGCATCTCGACAGAATCTGAACTTAAATCGGCTTGCTGTGCTTGATCAGAGCGTGACTCGAATGTGTCTCAGTATGATGAGCTCGTATCAACTATGTCTCGACTTTAGAAATGCGTGACTCGTATGCATCTCGGCATGATTCGAGCTACACTCGACCATGTCTCAGTGTGATTTGAGAACTTGACCACATCTCGACGAAATTAGAATGTGATTTCGTACCTTCTCGGAAAGACTTGATCGTGTCTCAAGCTGGCTTGAACGTGTCTCTGTGTGACTTGGCCCAGTCTCGGCGGATTTTGACCTTGTCTCGCTGTGAGTTAACCCCGTCTAAACGGGACATGACAGCGTCTTCGCGTTCCTCGACCCTTTTACACATCTATTCAAGGCATAGACGACCACCAGTGGCACAAACTACACCTTGTGCACTACATCACATCACATGTGGAGAAGACTCTATCCATTCCCGCCAGATTGTTCGTGATCATGTGAGCAATTCCTTGAATATTCGCCCTCGAGGAGTTAAGATTATTAAACCATTTGCACGACCCCTTTTTACTAAGCTGTGACATGTGTCTTAGTGTGACCCGTTCCCATCATAGCGTGACTCGATCCTGTCTCGGCATGATTTGAGAGTGTCCTGACTGCATCTTAGCGTGAATCAACCCCGTCTCTGCGTGACTTGACCTTTTCTGGGCATGACTTGGAAACATCTCTGCATGACTCAACCTTGTCTTGGCATCATTTGAGCGTGACTTCACCACTTCTTAATGTGACTTAACCCATCTCAGCGTGCCTCAACCACGTCTCTGCATGATTCGACTAGTTCTTAGAATGATTCAATCTTGACTTGATCGCATCTCGGTGTGTTTCGAGCGTGAATCGAACGTCTATCAGTGTTATCCGAGCTTGACCAAACTGGGTCTCAAAGTGATTCGATCGTGACTCGATCGTATCTGGGTGAGATAGGAGCGTCACTCACCACTTCCCTACAGAATCCGAACTTGACTTGACCACTTCTCGACGTGATCCGAGCGTGATTCGACAGTATATCGATGTGACCTGACCGTATATCGGCATTACTAGACCGCGTCTCGGCATGACTTCACCCTATCTTTATCGCATCTAGGTATGATTGGATGTCATCGTGGCTCGACATTGTCTCGTTGTGGCTCGACCGCATCTTGACGTGACTTCACCAAGTCTCAGTGTGATCCAAGCGTACTCGTCCGTGTCACAATATGAGCGCATCTCGCCAAGAATCGACCCTATCTCTGCGTGACTAGACAATGTCTCAGTGTGACTCACCCTATGTTGGTGTGTCTCTATCGAGCCTCGGGTGTGACTCGATCGCATCTCGATATGATCCAGGCATTACTAGACTTGATCTGAGCATCATTTGTTATGACCCGAGCGTGACTTGATGCCATCCAAGCATGAATCGATCATGTCTCGACGTGAACCAAGCATTACTTGAATACGTCTCCGTGAAATTCGAGAGTGACTCGACCGCGTTTTAGCCTCACTCAAGACCATCACGACGTCAATTGACTTTATCTCGACAGTGTCTTGATGTGACTCGACCACATATGAGAGTGGCTCGGTCGCTCCTCGTTGTGACTTGACACGTTTCAATATGACTCGACCTTGTCTCGGTGAGACTCAACCCTGTCGGCGTGACTCGAGCGTGACTCGACTGCATCCCGACGTGATCCAAGAGTGACTCAACTACGTCTCGACGTGACTCCACCGTGTCTCGGCGTGACTCGTCCCGTCTTAACGTGACTCGACAACTTCTCGGTATTATCCAAAAATGGTGTGACTGGACTCTATCTCGATGTGATCGATTGGGTCTCACTGTGACTCGACTGTGTTTAGGGTTATTCGACCCTATCTCGGCGTGATATGAGTGTACTCAACCGCATTTCAGCGTGAGTCAACCCCATATAAGCATGAATTGACCTTGTCTAGGCATCTATTAACCACATCTTGGCATACCTATTTGAGGAACAGATGACAACCTATGGGAAAAACACCTTCTACACTACTTCGCAACCTATGTTTTGCACAACCAGCAAACATTTCTCGCGATCTTTGTGTGTCACGAAAAATGGGATGCGACATTCTCCCCTTCTTAATTATGCACATCTAGTGCATGCGGAGAAGACTCTATCCTTTTCCTTCATAATATTTCAGATCATATGAGCAATTCCCTGTATACTCATCCTCCAATAGTTGAGGCTACTAAACCAATTGGACGACCCCCTTCTGCTATTATTTGACATGCATCTGAGTATGACACGACGACATCTCTATGTGACTCAACCCAGTATCAGCATGATTTGAGTGTGACTTGACCCCTTCTCAGTGCAACTCAACTACGTCTCAACTTTACTTGACCACGTTTCGTCCTGATCGAAAAGCATCTCGGCGTGACTGGACCATGTCTCTACGTGACTAGACCTAGTCTCGGTGCAAGTCGATCAGGTTTGGCTGTGATCTGAGCGTGACTCGACTGTGTCTCGACTTGACACCTTCTTGGCGTTACTCAACTGTGTCACAGTTTGACTCGACCACATATTAGCGTCTCTCGATCGCGTCTAGACCACCTCCCGCGTGACTTAACCCCGTCATGCAATAGTTGAAACCATGTTAGCGGGTTCTGAGCATGACTCAATTGCATCTTGGCTTGATCAAAATGTAAGTCCATCGCATCACGGTGTGGCCCAACCCTGTCTCGATGTGACTCGACCATGTCTCAGCTTGACCAACCGTGCCTCTAACCTACTCTACTGTGTCACGACCGCGTCTCTACCGCGTCTAATCATCAGTTGAACTTGACTCGGTGCATCTCGGTGTGACTAAACCTGTCTTAGGGTGACTCAACATCATATAGGCATGATCTGAGCATGACTCGACCACGACTCGCCATGATTCGAGCATAACTCAATAGCATCTCGACATGACTCGACCCAGTCTCAACGTGACTCGACCGCGTCTCGGTATAATCTGAGAGTGATACAAAGGGATCCAACCGTGACTTTTGTGAGCCGAGCATGACACGACTTGCTCTGAGCTTGACAAGACTACATCTCGGTGTGATTTGAACGTGACTCGACTGCATCTCATTGGGATTCGAGCATGATTTGACCATGTTTTGGAGTTATTTGACCTTGTTTCAGCATCACTCGACCCTGTTTCGTCATAACATGAGTCTCTCTAGGAGTGACTTGACCCTGTCTGGACGCGGCTCGACCAATTGTCGGCGTTAATCGATCCTATCTCAGCATAACTCGACGCGTCTCAGCTTAATTCGAGCGTGCCTTGACAGCGTCTGAGTGTGACTCGACCCTGTCCCTACTTAAGTCAACCCCATCTAGATGTGACTGACCGTGCCTCAACGTGGTCCAAGTGTGACTCGACCGTTTTTTCAGCGTGATCCATGTCTCAACCGTGTCTCGGTGTGATCCGAGCGTGAATCAATTGCTTTTTGACGAAACGTTTACCGGACCACATCTCAGCATTCCTCGACCTCGCCTCGATGTGGCTCGACCCTTTCTTATCCTAATCTGAGTGTGACTTGTCTGGGTCTTTATGGGTCTTGACCTGATATAAGGTAGACTCAATTGAGTTATTATTTGATACGAGAGGGACTCAATTGTTTCTTGGCGTGATCCCAGCATGATACGACAGCGTCTCGCCATTATCCGAACTTGAATCGACTGCGTCTCTACGGGATCTGAGCGGGACATAACTGTGTCGCAGCATGACTGAAGCGCAGCTTGGGGTCACTCGAACGCGTCTTGGTGTTAACCCAGCATAACTTCATTGTGTCTTTGCTTGACTTGATCGCATCTCGACGTGACTCGATAATGTCTCGGTGTGACTCGACCTAGTCTCGATGTGATTCTACCACATCTCCGCATCACTCGACCCAATCTCTACGTGATCCGACCTTGACTTGACCGAATCTTGGCGTAATTCGAGCAAAATTTGCCAGTGTCCCAGTGGGTCACAACTGTGTCTCGGTGTGACTCAACCCTGTGTCGGCTTGATTCGAATGCGTCTTAGAGTGAATCGACTCTGTCTCAGTGTGAGCCGACCTTGTCTTGGTGTGACTCGACCATATGTTGGCGTGATAATAGCGTGACTCGACTGTATTTTTGCGTGACTAACCCTGCTTTGGCGTGAGTTAATCCCATCTCTGCTGACACGAACACCTTTTTGCTTGATCCTAGCATGACTCGACCCATCTCGCCCACCTTGGCGTGACTCAATCCCAACTTGGCGTGACTCGACTCAGCGTGACTTGAACCAGTCTTGGCGTGAATTTACCCCATCTCAACATCATTTGATACCGTCTCAACGTGACTCGGTTGGCTCTTCACATTATATGAATGTAACTTGGCTCAACCTGGTATGAGCGTCACTCAGAGCGTCTTAACGTAATTTGAGCTTCACTCGACTGACTCTCAGTGTGATGCGAGAATGACTTGACTACGACTTTGCGTGATTCGAAATTCACTCGAAATTCATTCGAATACGTCTAAGCGTGACACGATCGTCTCGACCTGATTCGACCCCTTCTCATGGTGACTCGACCCCGCTTTGACCACATCTCGGAGTGACTTGACCACGTCTGCGAGTGACTCGACCACTTCTTCGAGTATGACTCAAACGGGTCTCAGCGTGACTCAGCCCTGTCTCGGCGTGAGTTGACCCCGTCTTGGTGCCACTCGACTGCGTCTGAACATGATCTGAGCATCACTCAAACGTGTCACGGCGAAACTCGACCTCGTCTCGATGTTATTGAATCTTATTTTTAGGTGACTTTACTGCTTCTCAACGAACTCCCAGCGTTACTCGACTGCCTCTCGGCGGGATCCGAGCCTGACTCGACCGCATCTCGACGGGATTTCAGATTGACTCGAATGCGTCTCATCGATATCGCAGCTTGTCTCCATTGTGTATCGACGTGATGCTAGTATGACTAGGATGTATCTCAATATAAGCCGACCACGTCTCAACGCAATCCAAGGACGACGCAAATGCATCTAACCGGGATTCGAGCTCTAATCAACCTCTTTTCGGCATTAGTGTAATATAACTAGATCGCGACTTCGTCTCCGCATGACTCAACCCCATCTTAGCATGGTTTGATCGAGTCTTAGTAGATTTAAGTGTGACCCAGTTCGACACTAGGGTGACTCGACCGCTTCTCGGCACGATTCGATTCCATGTTTGCGAGAGTCGATCCCGGCTCAGTGTGACTCGATTGCGTCTAGGTGTGACTTGACCTCGTATCGAAGTGATTCAATGGCGTCTAGGTGTCGCAGTAATGACCAAAAATCATTCATAAGAGCATACATTTTCATACATTGTTGCATCATTCATACTTATTTAGTATCCACCTTTAATTTATCATTTAGGTGCATATAGATTAAGTCAACATAGAAAGAAGAACAAAACCGTAGAACGCTAAGTGGGCGAGATTAGATAAATGCAGTAAATAGTAAAATGTATTGGGCTTATAATATAAATGTATTAAACCTTTACCCAACTCTTGAAAGCCCATTATGAATTGTAATGCTTCATCATTAAGTAAAAGAAGAAGAAAAGACAAACAGTGCCTCTTAAGCACGTGCCACCTCATGCTTAGCCTTCCATATATATAAACACCTGATATCACCTCCCAAACACCTTTAGTTCGTCCTTTTCAAGCCCTAAGTGAGGAAAGGAGAAGAAAAACGAAGGAAACCCACCCGATTTGTTAGGCTGTATCTATTTCGTTCTAAATCGATTCTCTAGCGTTTTTAGCTTTTCAACAACGAAGTAAGTTACCTGAACATTCTTCTCTATTTATTATGCATGTTTCATGCTTATAAATGTTATTATATGCATCAAAACTGATTTGGAGTTGAATTCATAGAATTCAGATGTTAGGGAGTGTGGAAATGCTTAAAATGGTCTGGAATTAAGCAACAGTTTAGTTGTACTTACAGGCTCGTTTAGAAAAAGTATAAAACATGAAATTTGTTCATTTATATTTGAGACATGTTACTGTAAAGTTTCAGGTCGAGATAATGAGTATAACATATAGTTTTCCTAGAATTGCCTAAAAACGTATTTTGTAAATTCTATGAGAAAAATGTGTAATTCTGAGTTTGGTATTCATTAAAAGTGATATAAGACATATAAAAACATGATAAAATGTGCTATTACATATTGAATAGAAGCATTAGTGTTATTAGAAGCATTAGAAAGCATACGACATTAACATTAAAGCATTCAATTAGTTATACATTTGTGCATAGTATTGAAAAAAGATTATACATGTGTGTTTAGGTGAACCAAGCAGCAAGGAGGATAAGGAGGCAAACTAATCAGTTAGGATTTGCCTTGTTTTGTGAGTAAATGTAACGCCCAAGAAATTCGTCCATCTTAAATTGGAATAATGATTATGAATGGGAATGAAACATGTGTGTGCGTGTTGTATGATTCCTTACATGTGCAGAGGAAGTTGTGTGAGTGTGGTTGAAACTAAAGTAACGAATGTTCCTATTCTTGGATGAAATTATAAAGATTGAGATGATGTATGTTTAGATGTTGAATAAGTTGTAATTCAATGTTGATTTATGTTTGATCCATGTGCAATGATGTCGGAACATGTATAGGTACATGAGCATAAGTATTGTGGAAGTTAAGTTATGAGATTGGAAAATGAAAAGAATAGAGGAGGTATAAGTTGGCCTGTATGATAGTATGGTTTGAACTTGATTAAGCTTGTCAATTTAATGATTAATTGATGTTAATTATGTTGAAATGATGTTTAAAGTAGGTTGCAAGTATGTATACATAAGTATATATAGGTTGGGGAATCGTAGGAGAGTCAGGAGCAAAACGTTGAGTTGGAAAAGCTGATTAACATATGTTACCGTTGGAGTAACATATGTTATTCAACTGCAGGGATGAATATCGTATGTTTAAGGTGGGAAATCTTGTACGTTAATTGTTGCTGCCTTTAGTTAACGTACGTTAATGTACAAAATAACGTATGTTATCGGGGGTCTGGACTGGTCATTAAAAGGCCGAGAACAGCCACAAACGGGGCAAAAACAACCCCAAATCCCTCAAACACTCTCCCAACTTCCCAAACCCATTCCTAAGCATTCCCAAAACACATAACCTACCAACAAACATCGATATTTCAGCGGATTAACACGATTGTGACCTCCAATCGATCCTTTCTCACCCTAGGCTTAAAGGCTACGGGAAGAAGGTAAGAATTTCTGAATCAAGGCTGAAATGTGAATGGAATTAGGCACATTGGGTAGGGTTTTGTTGGGTTTTAATTGTAGTTTATGCATCCATAAGCATTTAACAGAAAAACATAAGATTGGGTGAGATTCAAGAGATTAGGGTTTGTCGGAGATTGTTGGAACCTTGAGAAAAACAGTAGAGAATGTTAAAATCAACTATAATATATGTTGAATGATGGTAAACATAATTGACGCTTAATATGGGATGTTTGTCTTTGTATGAGTACTCTTTTGTGAATAATGTTAGTTTGGTGAGTTGATGGTCGAGATGTGTTAGTATGTGGTAAATGTTATGTAATGAATGAAAAGGATATAACGGGAATGGATTATGAAATGACTTGTATGGGTTTTCCCTACTTTGTGAATGAGGTGTTTTTACGAGATGTGTTCTATGATTATATGTGTAAAGCTTACAATGAAGTAAGTTTAAATATGTGAATGTATGATATAAGTGTTGTCTTGTGACTAGGGTGATCTATGTGTTCTTGTATGCGAATATGGCCTAAGGGCACATTGTGAGGTTGATGATGTAATGAATTGTGGTTGAGCATCCATATGCACGAAATGAATATCCCTTATTGACTAATGATGAATTCTCTTGAGTTACCTTTGGTATATGTTGGATGATGCCACGAGTGGCCGTTATGAACATGTTGTGAATTGAGATAATGTTGTGGAACATTCTTGTGTATGGTATTTTGAGAAAGTGAGATGAGATTGGTAATGCATCAGTTGCATTCACACATATCATTACTGTGTCGACATGAGCATGTGTATGGCCATGCATTGAGACAATGGAACTTTGGTTCACAAATGGAACTTCGGCTCACAAATGATGGAACTTCGCTTCACAAATGGAACTTCGGTTCACAAATGGAGCTTCGGCTCACAACGGAACTTCAGTTTACAAATAGAGCTTCGACTCACAAATGAGGAAGAGAGTGGACTCTCTCTTACGATTGAGATAAGAGTATGAATTATGCTTATCATGATATGGACTTTTGTTGGGGTATATGTTCATATGTTTATATGTTGAATTATATGAGTTGTGGGGCATAATTTGAGCTTGTATGCTTTGTGATGAAGCAAGATTAATTGTTTATGAATTTGATGGAATGTGTAATGTCTTGTTATGGTTTATGTGGAGTTGATTATGTTGATGATTTTTATGTGAATATGTAAGAATGTGATACGTGCTTATGCTTGGAATTAAGCTTGTGTGTACGTGGGTAGTTTTGTCGAGATTTGATGGCAATTGTGTTTATTGTGGTATGGGTATGATAAAGAATTGAGTAGGTTGATGATGGTTAGGAAGGGTGGTTTTGAATTGATGGTAAGTGCATAAAAATGATAATGAAAAGGGAAGAAGATGGCAAGATGATTAAGTGTGTAACTGTGTTATGTTTGAGTGCTGAATTAAAGATATTGCATGTGGATGAAAGAGGTACAAAATGGTTGATTAGGAGGCTAATAGGGTTTGTTTGATACGCCTTAAAGTGGCATGAAATGGTTAAGTCTCTGAGAGAATAAAAAGAATGTACAGAATGGTTATGATTGGACTTAACGTACGTTAATGTCAATATTAACGTATGTTAGGACGTGGTAACGTACCTTACCAAATGTATAACCTACGTTATTCATTGCTGGAACTTCTTGGAACGTCCTAAAGAATAACGTACGTTAGTGGCTGTATAAACATACGTTTGTTATATTGATGCTTATTGTATGCTTATGCATCTTGTTTGTGCATTTCACGGATTGGATTTGACTATATTGATGCTTATTGTATGCTTATGTATGTATCTTGTTTGTGCATGCTGTTTGTTACATGTTGGGTTTGCTCATTGAGTTTCGACTCATATAAAGCACAAATTTTTTTCAAGTATGTGAGTAGTGATTTGAAGGGTGTTGCACGTTTCTGCATATGTCGATGAGGCAAAGGTCGGGGTTGCCGTGTTCTCACTCTCTCTCTCCTAGAAACATATGTAAATAGAATATTAGGAGTAACATGTCATAAGTAGTGTATTGTACTTATTCTACTAGTTTACTATGTAAATTGTATGCGTTGTATCTTACCTATTTCCCTTGTGCATATATGCTATTAATATGATGTTATAAACTTATTTTACGGATAATAAAACTTGTTTTGGTGTTAAATGAGTATTGGTGTGTTAATCTTCATGTTAAACTGTTGATATAAGTTAAGAATATGGGTGTTACATTTATTGGTATCAGAGCAGGAATATGGTCCTAAATGGGCATCTATACATGCATATCATTTGCATGTCATCTGTTATGTGCTAATTGACATATCATTTTCATATGTAGAAGCAAGGCACGAAAGTCACGTAGGAGAGAGGGACCAGTCAAGGAGTCACATCCACATCATGATGACAGAAATGTTGGTGAACATGCATTGCATCATAACAATGAACAGGGAGTGAATAATCCTCCTCCAGTTCAAAGAGAACGCCGGTTTGAAAAGTTGAGGAAGCTTGGAGTTAATCCATTCCATGGCACCACTGATCCAGCAGAGGCAGAAAAATGGCTTGAAGGCACAGATAGAGTGTTTAATATGATGCAGTGTACTCCTGATGAGAAGTTTAATTATGCAATTTTCTTACTTCAGGGTGATGCTTACAATTGGTGGAAGACAGTTCCACAGTCTATGATTCAGACACCGGTGTTAAAGTGGGATGATTTCCTTTGAGAATTACATAAGAGATATATGCCACCAGTTTTCAGAAATGAGAAGCGTCGGGAGTTGGTTGAATTGAAGCAAAAGAATATGACAGTTGCTGACTATGGCTTGAAGTTCACACAATTATCGGAATATGCAGCGAGTTTAATAGCCATGGAGCAAGAAAAATGTCACAAACTCATAGCAATGACCAAAGATCATTCATAAGAGCATACATTTTCATACATTGGTTGCATCATTCATACTTATTTAGTATCCACCTTGCATTTATCATTTAGGTTCATAAAGATTAAGTATACATAGAAAGAATAACAAAACCTTATAACGCTAAATGGGCGAGATTAGATAAATGCAGTAAATAGTAAATTGTATAGGGCTTATAATATAAACGTATTAGCCCTTTACATAACTCTTAAAAGCCCATTATGATGATCTGAATTGTAATGATTCATCATTAAGTAAAAGAAGAAGAAAAGACAAACAGTGCCTCTTAAGCATGTGCCACCTCATGCTTATCTTCCATTTATATAAACACATGAGATCACCTCCCAAACACCTTTAATTCGTCCTTTTCAAGTCCTAAGTGCGGAAAGGAGAAGAAAAAAGAAGGAAACCCACCAGATTTGTTAGGCAGTATCTATTTCGCTCTAAATCGATTTTCTAGTGTTTTTAGCTTTTCGACAACAAAGTAAGTTACCTGAACATTCTTCTCCATTTATTATTCATGTTTGATTCTTATAAATGTTAGTATATTCGTCAGAACTGATTTGGAGTTGAATTGATAGAATTGAGATATTAGGGAGTGTGGAAATGCTTAAAATGGTCCGAAATTAAGCAACACTTTAGACGTACTTAGAGGCTGATTTAGAAAAAGTATAAAACGTGCACGTTGTTCAATTATATTTGAGAAATGTTACTGTAAAGTTTCAGGGCGAGATAATGAGTATAACATATAGGTTTCCTATAATTGATTAAAAACGTATTTTGTAAATTCTATGAGAAAAATGTGTAATTCTGAGTTTGGTATTCATTAAAAGTGATGTAAGACATATAAAAACATGGTAAAACGTGTTGTTTCATATTTACCAGAAGCATTAGTGTTATTAGAAGCATTAGAAAGCATATGACATTAATATTAAAGCATTCAATTAGTTATGCATTTGTGCATAGTATTGAAAGAAGATTATAGATATGTGTTTAGGTGAACCAAGCAGCAAGGAGGACAAGGAGGCAAACTAATCAGTTAGGATTTGCCTTTTTTTGTGAGTAAACCCATTGTTTGCTTATGTGTTGTAATTGTTTAATATATGCTTATGATATGTAAATATTTGAAATCTGAAGTTATGTCAATGAGGTCTGTTTGTACTTGATTTATGTGTGTTATGTGATATATGATATTGCTGATATTGTTTTAGTTATATTTATGAATGCATTGGAAATGTTATTGGAATGATGAATATGTGATACTGGTGATATTAGAATTGATATTGGAATTGTATTGAATTCTGTTGGTATTATATTGCATTTGATCTCATTGGACTTAAAAAGGGATGGTATGGCTAATGTGTTCAGGTTATTGCAAATGTATTGGAAAAAAAAATATTGGTATATGTGAAAGTAGATGGAACTAAGTACTGTATGTAGTTTAAAAGCTCGTATGAGCCACCTCTAGTTACCATTCTTCTATATTGGGCTGGCCAGCAATTTATTTGATAGACCTATGGGTCATGCTATTGGTATTGGAAAGATCCTCCAGATCTATATTGGAAAATCCGGGGCATAGCTTGACATGTTAAGCCATTACCGAAAGAAAATGTAATGCATTTCACCGATTGGATTTGATTATATTGATGCTCATTGTATGCTTATGTAAGTATCTTGTTTGCGCATGCTATTTGTTACATGTTGGGTT